>UESW01004798.1:381557-392972 GCA_900491605.1 Calamus simplicifolius | reverse complement strand
TAATGTCCTTTCTTGTGACAATAGTAGCACTCAATGTTCGTCGTATCTCCAGGTGGCCTAGATTTTGAACGACCAACAGATTTCTTTCTAAAAGCTTTATCCTTCTTCTTGCCCTACCTCTCACGAATAAACCATCTGCCCTGTCTCCACTAGTATTTCCATTCAATTTTGTTCTCAATTCTGCAGAATTCAAGGATGCTTTAACATCCTCTAGAGTTATGGATTCACGTCCATAAAGCATCGAGTTCACAAAATTTTCGTATGAGGCAGGCAATGAGCATAACACGATCAAAGCTTGATCTTCTCCTCGAGTTTAATATCTAGATTTTTCATATCCATAACAATCTTATTAAACTCATTCAAGTGTTCCTTAATAGGCGTACCTTCTCGCATCTTTAGGGTATAAAGACGCTGCTTCAAATAAAGTCTCGATGTTAAAGATTTCTCATGTAGAGACTTTCCAGTTTCTTCCAAAGACCGGCCGCTGTTTCCTCATCTGCGACTTCTCGCAAAACATTGTCTTCTAGAGACAACTGGATCACTATGCGCCTTCTCATCCATCTCTTCAATCTCAGCCGTGGTCATGTCATCTGTATAATTATTATCCAGTGCCCTAACAGAACCCTCTCGCTTCAATAAAGCCTTCATCTTTATTCTCCATAATCCGAAGTTGTTCTGTCCATCAAATGGTGCAATCTGAAACTTCAAAGATGACATCCCAAAAAATTTCTAAGAAAGAAATGATCTTTCTGTTTGGATTGAAGAAGAAGAGAGATCCTGGGAACAGCTTCACGGACGGAACAGAGGAGGCTGAAATCCTATGCAAAAGCCCTAGCTTTTGGATGGTGAAGAAAACCTGGATACCCGTCAGGGATCTGAGACAGACGCCGGATTGTCAGCAGTTTGTCACCTCGAGCGGAAGCCCAGCAAATCTACCATATCAACCTCCAGGAAACCACCGGCCACACAAATTCCAAAACTAAGAACCAGATGCTTGTCTTCCCTCAAGCGTGCCCCGTCTCTGGTGAACGACTGGTCTCGGTGGCGAGGGACGGCGATCTGGTGGAGGCCCAGATGCTGCTCGAGTTCAACCCTGGCCTTGCCAAGTACTCCACATTCGGCGGTTGGGTGGCGATAATGCCTCTGCAGCGGATCGACTCCTCTCTCTGCTGGTCAACCCAGAAGGACACCGCCGCTCAGATTGGGAAAGGGCTCGTGCCTTCGCTTCTCTGCCTACTTCAAAAGCGCGTTGCGGAGGGCGGAAAGGAGACGCCTTTGACCTCTCCTCTCCGATCGATCGCCGTTTCTAGTATATATTTTTTGCTCCAAGCTCTCTTCTTGTAGATCTCTCTTGCTGGTTCTATGGTGATCTGTGGCGTGAGCAATGGCGGAGATGAGGAAGCGGCCGAAGACTAAGATCGTGTGCACTTTGGGCCCGGCGTCCAGATCGGTGCCGATGATCGAGAAGCTTTTGAGGGGGGGGATGAATGTGGCGCGGTTCAACTTCTCGCATGGATCCTACGCCTACCACCAGGAAACCCTAGATAACCTTCGGACGGCGATAGATTTCCCTCCTCCTGCTGTCCCCGTCCAGGTCGCTGTGAGAAAGGCTCAGGGGCATAAAGATGAGGGTAGCTAGAGGAAAGAGATGACGAGGCTCGTAGGAGACGGGGGAGAGATAGAGCAAGCCGTCGAAGAAAAAAAAACAGAGGAGGAGGCGAAGACCAACAAAGAAAAAAAATTAGGGTTAGGTTTTTTCCTTTTTTTTTCAACAAAATTGTTTTCGAACCAAAAGCTCTGATACCAGTTTGTTGCGGAAATCAGATCAATAAACTAATCAAAGCAATAACAAACAATGGAACATAAGATTTACGTGGTTCGATCATGGGGATCTACATCCACGGGCAAGGCAAACAAAATTCCATTATCAAAAGAGAGGAGGAGGTCTCCAAACCCTTACAAAACCCTTACAGAAGTTTTCACATATATCTATATATATACTCCCCAAAAAATATTTTCATAAAATAAACCCTAGCGGGCCGGTTTGGTCCGGGGCCCAACAAGTATATCAGGTCGGGTCAAAAAACCGGACCCGATATATAAAATTCAAGACATATTTAACAATTATTAGCATGGTGAGAGGCCTTCGCAGTGCCTTTGGTCTTGCGTATGTATTTCTTCATGCTCTTCTATGGCTTGAGAAGGTCTGAGCCTCTGAGGGCTGGCATTTATAGGCCTCTGTATGCAATGGCTTCTGAACTATAATTAAACTTAATTTAATGGACAAATCTCTACAAAAAGATAGGATATTGCATTCTGTTAGACTTTTGACTGGTTCATGGGAGGTTGCTTTCTTTAATATGTGGTCCACTCTAACCAATGAATTCTTCAGTTAAACTGCCAATAAGAAAAGTCATAAATATCTAGGCCCTAAGAAGCACCATAAACTCCATAAATTTTGTACAAATATTTAAGCTTGCTTCTCTAGCTAACGGCACATTGGGTATGAATAGCCGCACTTTTGTCTAATTAATTTGATAGCAAGATGTATAAAATCAATAGGTTTGAACTACTGCCATCATATAATATTATTATAGAAATGTAAAGGATCTCTAGAGAGAGTAGGTGTCCAGATGAAAACAAATGATAATTACTAATACAAAAATTATCTCTTCAAAGGGAGCTAGAGACAGCATTTCAGTTGGATGAGAGTTGTATCTTTGTGATAAAGAAGGATACTCATTTCCTTGTACCCATCCATCATCCGATCATCCATTAGATACATCTCAAAGTACTCCAAACTCAACCTTTCATCGCTCTATAGGTCTCAAGGTGATATTGGTGATGATCTAATAGTGCAGGGCGTGAAGAAATGGGGTGTCCTTACTTTTAGCATAAAGTACACAACTCGGCCATCTTCCAATGATCAGCATAGCATAAAGAAGATAATATTAATATTACTATTCAATGCTGCAAAAGCTGTATAGCACCTTAGGGTTGTAACTATAATGTGGAAAAAAAAATATATTTAGGAAAGGAAACCTAAATTGTAAATAACTAACAATAAAGAAAATAGAAAAAATTAAGGCTTAAAGAATTCTTTTAATTAACTAAATCCCATCAATCAAAGAAATTCTTGATATCAAAAAAATCTTCAAAATCAAAGAAACCCAATATCCCACCTCGTTTAAAAGTTAACCTTGTTCGCTAGATTGAAATTAAGAAAGTTCTTCTGCAGCTTGTAATATACTCACACGTGGCCTCCTTAGAAGCGGAATCAGATTGCTTGTGCTCCTAACAATGCTAAAATGAATTAACTTATGTGGTGATGTTATTTTTTGATAGTTTATTGGTAGATAATATAATTTTTCATTAGACTTGCTTGAAGAAATTGATTTGCTGATATTCATGGTAGTATATAGTCTTTAATGTAGAGGACATTCTACTCAACTACTAATTTTGATGGTTCGGTCTTAGCCCACTTTTTCAATTGCATTTTCATTACTAATTTTTTGAGTATCCTTGGCTATATCGTAGGGATGGCTGGTTAATAAGTAGAATATTTTTCTCTAAACCCATTACCCTTTAATGAATATATGGTTAAGTACATAACAACTCTTCCTTTATCATCTTTTCAATGACATGGCCGCTAACGGTTTTTATAAGCATATTTGCATATCCTTTAAGCGTATACTTTTATTCTTGATCTTTAAAACTACATAATAAGCTGAAAAAACTTCATAAACTCAGTGTCAAGATGTAGAACAATAAACGTCAAGAACCACATCACACTCTTGGAAAGGTAGCATATAAAAATCATGTGTAAAATTGAACCTCACATAGAGATAGAAAGATTGTCACATGAACCTTGAATTTATATGCGCTTACAATTTACCACCATGACATTAAGAGACTTGTCTTTTAATTATCAAAAATTGAAGTGCTTAACCAATTTTGGATAAATAGAATTATAGGTGCTACTAAAGTCGATAAAAATAGTAATTGGTGGCTTTTTTAATTATGCTTTCACTCTCATTGTTTAAGAGATAAAATATTGATAAGAGGATGCATGAAAACTTTTATCAACAAATCATTCATCTACTACTCTTCCATGTCTTTTTTATCTTTCAATGCCAATTTTGAGTTCATTATCAAATCAATCAGCTCAATAAAAAAATAATTTAGCTTTACAATGATGGCTTGCGCCAAGTTTTTCATCATAATTATAGCACAAATCATTTTTCCTTTTAGGTTTTATATTTGTTGGCTTCAATCATTTTATTGGATTAGGAAAAGAAGTAGGACTGCTTTTGAATATTGGAGTGGTTTTTCAGAGTGACTTATCTTTGGCTTACGTAAAATACATGTTGCTTTTCTTTAAGTCTAGCTAACCTAATAATTTATGTTAATGATTGGCTGAAACATAAAAACATGATGATTGATTTTTTTTCTTTAGTAGTTTGCATAAAATTTCTCCATTGATCCTATGGTATTGTTATTAAGTTGTTAAAATCAACATTAATACTCATGCACCATAGAGGCCGAGGACCACTTGATGAATTCTCTAGTAAAATTTTTTATAAATACTTGAATCAAAAAAAAATTTAGAGACGTTTAACAAAATTATTCCATACCATTATGCCTAGGTCTTTCTTCGTTCGCTGATATGCTACTGCAACATTTTTTATTTAATAAGGTTGAACGTGTTGACCTGTTATGCTTGATGTACCAAACCGTTGAAATCATCTCCATCAAAAGGGAAGAATTTAAATTTTAAGAGTACGTTTCGAGTCACGTGTTTGAAGGGGATCAGCTACAAAGGCCTGTTTGACTTGCACTTTAGTCTTCTTTAAACGCAAAGTGAAAAAGACGTCAATACTGCTTCGGCGTCCCAGGTAATGACAACTTGCCGACCATTTCGTCTTCGACGTTCGTTTGATGAACGGGCTCAAGAGATGACAAAGAAGACGCGCGAGTTTTAACCAAAAACTAAATCACCTTGTATTCCAAGGGGCCATGGAACTCGACCTCCTGCTGCGATCGAGTTCCTAGCAATTCCTTTCAAGAAAGCCCACCAAACGGTATAGCAAGTTGAATTCAAAGTTCCTTCAGCTTACCGCGCTATTTAGTTTGAACGTGGAATGAACACCCTCGGGTCTTTCTAATATTTTCTCTCCTCCCAAAACACACGTAAAGAAAATCATACATATATATATAGTCCCCTTTGCCTCTCTTCCTTCCATTAACAAACCAAATAAGATCAGTACGTAGTTTCCTAGTTACAAAGTAGAAAGGAAGGGGAAAAAAAAGAGAGGAGCTCAGCTTCATATTCATGGCTTCCATCAAGAGAGACCTCTTGGTTCTGATGACCATTCTCTCCATCTTCTGCCTCCTGTGTTCCCAGCCGGCACAGCAGCAAGGATTCTCGGGTGGAGCAGCAGCTGGCAAGAGTCGGTTTCACGTTCCGATCCCTGCAACAAGGCCCCACACCAGGTCACCTTCTGGTTGCACCAGTGGACCAAGCGGTAGTGAAATCTGCCCCCCGCCGCCTGGAAATCGCAACTGAATCAAATTAAACTAGAATACTTAGTTGTGGCCTCGAGTTCATAAGCTTCCTTCTCGAACGACATGCTTGGATGTGATAAAAGTTCCTGCTTTAGTTCTTGTTTCTCTTTTTTTTTTTTTTTTCGTTTTTCTTCTTTGTTTCTAATCATAAACTTTAATAAAATTCTATAGGCACCTCGGTGTCTGTTGTTGCCTCAAAGAAAAGAAGTGAGAAGAGAGAGAAGGAATAAAGTTTTAGCTCTAAATATTGTATGCTTCAAACAAATCTATAATTATTCCCATGGCGAGAAGCCTTACAATGTGCATTCCATCTTGTGTGTTTCTTCATGTTTTCTATGGCTTGAGGTCTAAGCCTATGAGGGTGGGCATTTATAGCTAGGCCTCTGTATGCAATGGCTTCTTGAACTACAATTAAACTTTAATATGGACAAATCTCTACAAGAAGATAGGATATTGTATTCTTGTTAGACTTTTGCCTGGTTCATGGGAGGTTGCTTTTCTTTAATATGCGGTCCACTCTAACCATTGAATTCTTCGGTTGAACTACCAATGAGAAATGTCATAATTATCTAGGTCCTAAGAAGCACCATAACTCCATAAATTTTGCACAAACGTTTAAGCTTGTATCTCTAACGGCACATCATGAGTACGAATAGCTGCACTTTTGTCTAATTATAGTTTGATAGCAAGCAACGTAAGGAATTTCTGCTTGATATATAAAATCAGTAAGTTGGAACTGCTGCCATCATATAATTATTGTTATAGAAATGTAAAGGATCCCTAGAGAAAGGTAGGAGTCCAGATGAACACCAAATGATAATTAATACTAATGCAAAAATTATGTCTAGAGCTCTTTACAGGGAGTTAGTGACAGCGTTTCAATTGGATGACAGCCGTTTCTTTTGCGATAATGTAGGATACTGATTTCTTTGCGCCCATCCATCATCCGATCATCCATCTGACAGGTCTCAAAGCACTCCAAATTCAGTCAATCATCAGCTGCATAGATTTTAAAGTCATATGGGAAATGATATAAAAGTACTGAGGGCATGAAGGAATGAGGTATCCTATACCTTCTAACGCAAAGTATACAACTCGGTCCTGTTCCAATGATAAGCATAACATGAGCATGCTTTTTAATTATTTTGCTCACCTAAATTCCTGCTTGGCGTTGAAGGATCATGTTCACCATTAATTTGAGATACATATGCACCTAGTATGATTGAAAAATAGACGACAAAACTTGTATTCCATCCAAACTTTGTTCCAGAAAAGCTCCATATCTAAATTTTTAGTTAAGATGTTAATCAAGTACATGTCTCGAGAGTTGTCAACCACACCAGCTGGTTGAGTTGGTTTGGCACCATCCTTGAATAAATGAAAGGCGATGTTTCATTCTAAATTACGCATTTTCTGAGAGTTTTCAACTATATATGAACGATGGAAGTGGTACGAACATGACTTGTACTGGATGCATAAACTTCTAAAAAAGAGAACGGTAACCCTAAGATCTCTTATTTCAATATCTTTATAGAAGGAAAAAAAAAAAAAATCCTCTTTGCTTCCAAAAAGAATTGAAAAACATATATAAACTTGTTTGCGCTAGCTAGAGGTTTTTCTGAGATCTTGAACCCCTTGAGGTTTTCAAATTTGGGAGAACTGGCTCCAAAATGAACTCTTAAGCTTCGCCTATTTCTGTTTCTTTTTTCGAGTTTCTTCGCTGTTTTGATAGGATAACAAAATAACGAGAGGAACGCAAACGATCCAAGAGGAACGCAAACGAGACGAAGCGTTCTCCTTTAGGAATTGGTCGGTGCCACGCTGTGGAATCACCGGGAGGCACTGATACGCATCTAGCTCGCTGTATCAAAGAAATAAACTAATAAGAACTAGAATGACACCTCTAAATAACAACTTTCAAGGGTTAATCCTTCGAAGAAAATAGTATTAATTTATTATTCCATGATGCAAAAGCTATATGGTACATTAGGATTAGGATTGTAGCTTAAAAAATTTCTCAATTAATCCAGTAGTTTGATTAGCAAGTTGTTCAAATCGGCAACGATACTTATGTACCACAGAGGCCTAGCACAACTTAGTGAGTAATCTACTAAAATCTCATAATTATTGGGACAAAACGAATACAAAGCTCTTCAACAAAATTCTTTCATATCATCATACCTGGACTTTACTCCATCTATTGATGCTACTGTAATATCTTTTTTTAAAGGTAAAAAGAGGATATGGTAACCTTTTGTCTTTTTGGAAAAGGGTTTAAACTTATAGAACTGTTCTGCTTAATAAGAAATCATCTCGATCAGAAACGAAAATTTTAAATTTTGAGCATAGGTCTGGAGTGACGTGATTGAAGGAGATCACCTACAAAGACCTGGTTGCCTTGTACTTTAGTCTGGTCCTCCTTTGTTCCTCTTTCCTGGAATGCAAAGTAGAACGACGTTGAATAATACTTGGGCGTCTCAGGTATTCACAAGTTTCCAACCATTCGTCTTCCACGTTCGTTTGACGAACAGTCTCAGGAGATAACAAAGAAGACGCGCGCGTTTGTTTTTACCAAAAACCAAAGCACCCATGTATTCCAAGGTCCCATGAACCTCGACCTGCTACCAATTCCTAGTAATTCCTTTCAAGAAAGTCTACCAAACGGTATAACAAACTGAATTCAAAGTTCCTCTGGCTTGGGGCGCTATTTAGTTTGAACTTCTAGCCCCTCAAGTCTTTCTTATATTTTCTCTCCCTGAAAACACACTTAAAGAAATCATATATACATATAGTCCCCTTGCCTCTCTTCCTTTTTTTTTTTTTAACAAATCAAACTTGCACAGTCATAAAATGATTGTCACATATACCTTAAATTGGTATGGACTCACCATTTGCCACCAAAACTTGAAGAGCCTTATCTTTTAATTATCAAAAGTGAAATGCTTAACCTGTTGCAGCCAAATCACGTACGATGAGCGTTGGATAGGCTAGGATTGCTGCGTGCGTAGAGAAGTCGCCGTCTTCCTTCTAGAGCCTGCAAAAAGTCCCGGACCGGTGGTTCCGGTGGGGACCCTCCGACGCCCAAGTCAGTGAGTCGTCCAACAGGGATATGATTTCTGTGTAGAATTCTTAAAGAGAGTCAGAGAGCGAGGGTCCCCATCGGAACCACCGGTCCGGGACTTTTTGCAGGCTCTAGAAGGAAGACGGCGACTTCTCTACGCACGCAGCAATCCTAGCCTACCCGACGCTCATCATACGTGATTTGGCTGCAACAGATTGGCGCGCCGGGTAGGGGGCAAGACCGGTCGGAAATTCTCCCTGGAACCCCTCCAATTTTGCAAAGGAAGCGATGGTGACTACGCGAGCACAAGAGGCTTCCTCCAGTCAGGCAGCCGGGCGCATCCCACGAGCTGAGCATTCGGAGGCCAATCTCCATGCTCCGCCCCTTGCACCGACAAGCCAACCCGACTGGCTTGATGTTCTAGCCCACCAGGTCCAGGATCTGACGACGATGGTCCGGGGGCTGCAAGAGCATTATTTGGCTGCTGTAACTCAACCCCCTGTGCTGGACGAAGGGGTGCGAGGAACAGTCCAGTCTCACCAAGGAGGGACCCCGCCTGAGGTCTCCCACCGCTCACCCCCCGAACCTCATCACCAAGGGACCTCGAAGCGACGACGGTCTCCCTCCCGCCGCTCCGGTCGTTCCGCCACCGACTGGAGGAAAAAGAGTCCAAGCGGGCACGTTCTTTGCGCCGGCGGTCTTCTTCAGCTCCTTCTTCCGATTCATCCCGAGGTGACACTCCCCGGAAAACCACCCGTCGGGCTGAGCAAAGGCTTAACGAGTATCATCGACGGCTGGACGAGCTCAGCCGCCGGCTCGCCGATCCTTACGCGGTGGAGTACGAGCGTCGCCCCCCGCTTTCTCGCCATATTATGGAGGAACCAGTCCCACCCCGGTTCCGTCTCCCTCAATTGGATCCATATGATGGAACGACGGACCCCTTGGACATCTGGAAAGCTACAAGGTTCTCATGCAAGTCCAGGGAGCGACGGACTCCCTTTTATGCATCGCCTTCCCGGCCATGCTCCGCAAGGCGGCACGCACGTGGTACTCCCGTCTGCCCCCACGCAGCATCAACTCATTTCGGCAACTTGAGCGATCTTTCCTGGCTCATTTTGATGCCTGTCAAAGATCCCACGAGTCGCAGATAGCCTCTTTGCTGTCCAGCAGAAGAGTGGCGAGGCCTTAAAGGATTTTGTTGCTCGATTTAAGGAAGCAGCGTTGGAGGTGTACAACCTGGAAGACTCTGTAGCCACCTTGGCCCTGAAGCGGGGACTTCGCCCATCCAGATTCGCTTACTCCCTGGATAAGAAGCCTCCGCGTTCTTATGCCGAGCTTCTGAGCCGGGCACAGAAGTACATCCGCTGACGAAGCGGATTCTTCCAGGAGAGAAGTTGACAAGAACCCCGGTAATAAACCGCCGCCTACTGATCACGCCGGTGCACGACCTCGAAAGCCCGAGCCTCCACGACGCTCAGATCGCCGACCACAGGCTGGTTCCTAAAGAGCAGTTCACTCCCCTCATGGCTCCCATCTCTCACATCCTACTGGAGATCGAGGAGGAACCTTATTTCAAGCGTCCGGCTCCCTTGAAGTCCGGGGCCCCCCGCAACAAGGAGTTTTACTGCCGGTATCACCGAGACTACGGTCACGACACCGAGGACTGCCGCCACCTAAAAAAGGCCATCGAGGAGCTGGTTCAGCAAGGTCACCTGGGCAAATTTGTTCGACGGGGAAATCTCCCCGCATTGGGTCCCCCGGTGCCTCCGAGTCGCCCGGCTGGCGTGGATAATACCCCAACTGAAAAGACCATAGCTATGATCTCTGGGGAGCGGATGGTGGTTCGAAGAGGCCACGAGAGGGAATAGACTCTGTAATACCTTTCTTCGGAAAGGATTTAGATGGGGTAGTTAATAAACATGACGACAGCGTCGTGGTGTCCATGACTATAGCCAAACACCCTGTAAAAAGAATTTTAATTGATAGTGGGAGCTCTGTGGATGTCTTGAGTTATGAGGCTTTTGTTCGGATGAACTTATCAAGGTCTTTACTCCGACCCGTTGCCACACCGCTAATGGGCTTCACGGGAGACTCGGTGAGCGTCGAAGGTGAAATTGCTCTCCCGGTCACGGCTGGAACTCCCCCATGTCAGAGCACCGTGGTCATAAACTTCTTGGTGGTCCGGGTCCCGCTGGCTTATAACGCCATCTTGGGAAGACCGGGGTTGAATCTGCTGGATGCCGTGATCTCCACTAAGAGATTATTGGTAAGGTTCCCCACCAATGAAGGGATCGGAGAAATGAAGGGGGAGCAAAGCCCACTTCCGCCTTGCTACCATCTGTCTCCCAGCCCGCTGAACGCGGAGTCAGCGACAGCCTCTGAGTCACTCGATCCTAGGGAGTTGGGAAGAAGGGGAGAGCCGGCAGAGCACCTTCTAACCCTCCCCTTGGGTGATGACCCGGCAAGGACTGTTCAGCTGGGGGCATCGCTCCCAGAGGAAGTACGCCATCAACTTCTTACTTTCCTGCGGCCAACACTGACGTTTTCGCATGGTCATCCTCAGACATGCCGGGCGTCCCTGAAGAAGTAATCACCCATCAACTTAACCTCAAGCCAGGGTGTCGGCCGGTCCGACAGAAAAAGAGAAACTTTGCTCCGGACAGACAGAAAGCTATCGACGAGGAGATCCGCAAGTTAATGGCTGCGGGCCATATTCGGGAGGTCCACTACCCGAATGGTTGGCTAATGTGGTTCTGGTCCGCAAGGCCAATGGAAGCTGGAGAATGTGC
>UESW01004798.1:248924-380707 GCA_900491605.1 Calamus simplicifolius | reverse complement strand
TAAAGAGCAGTTCACTCCCCTCATGGCTCCCATCTCTCACATCCTACTGGAGATCGAGGAGGAACCTTATTTCAAGCGTCCGGCTCCCTTGAAGTCCGGGGCCCCCCGCAACAAGGAGTTTTACTGCCGGTATCACCGAGACTACGGTCACGATACCGAGGACTGCCGCCACCTAAAAAAGGCCATCGAGGAGCTGGTTCAGCAAGGTCACCTGGGCAAATTTATTCGACGGGGAAATCTCCCCACATTGGGTCCCCCGGTGCCTCCGAGTCGCCTGGCTGGCGTGGATAATACCCCAACTAAAAAGACCATAGCTATGATCTTCTGGGGAGCGGATGGTGGTTCGAAGAGGCCACGAGAGGGAATAGACTCTGTAATACCTTTCTTCGGAAAGGATTTAGATGGGGTAGTTAATAAACATGACGACAGCGTCGTGGTGTCCATGACTATAGCCAAACACCCTGTAAAAAGAATTTTAATTGATAGTGGGAGCTCTGTGGATGTCTTGAGTTATGAGGCTTTTGTTCGGATGAACTTATCAAGGTCTTTACTCCGACCCGTTGCCACACCGCTAATGGGCTTCACGGGAGACTCGGTGAGCGTCGAAGGTGAAATTGCTCTCCCGGTCTCGGCTGGAACTCCCCCATGTCAGAGCACTGTGGTCATAAACTTCTTGGTGGTCCGGGTCCCGCTGGCTTATAACGCCATCTTGGGAAGACCGGGGTTGAATCTGCTGGATGCCGTGATTTTCACTAAGAAATTATTGGTAAGGTTCCCCACCAATGAAGGGATCGGAGAAATAAAGGGGGAGCAAAGCCCACTCCCGCCTTGCTACCATCTGTCTCCCAGCCCGCTGAACGCGGAGTCAGCGACGGCCTCTGAGTCACTCGATCCTAGGGAGTTGGAAAGAAGGGGAGAGCCGGCAGAGCACCTTCTAACCCTCCCCTTGGGTGATGACCCGACAAGGACTGTTCAGCTGGGGCATCGCTCCCAGAGGAAGTACGCCATCAACTTCTTACTTTCCTGCGGGCCAACACTGACGTTTTCGCATGGTCATCCTCAGACATGCCGGGCGTCCTTGAAGAAGTAATCACCCATCAACTTAACCTCAAGCCAGGGTGTCGGCCGGTCCGACAGAAAAGAGAAACTTTGCTCCGGACAGACAGAAAGCTATCGACGAGGAGATCCACAAGTTAATGGCTGCGGGCCATATTCGGGAGGTCCACTACCCCGAATGGTTGGCTAATGTGGTTCTGGTTCGCAAGGCCAATGGAAGCTGGAGAATGTGCGTAGATTTCACCGACCTCAACAAGGCATGCCCCAAAGACAGCTTTCCCCTGCCTCGAATCGATCAACTGGTGGACGCTACATCCGGCCATGAGGTCCTTAGCTTCATGGATGCTTTCTCTGGATACAACCAGATCCGGATGAACCCGGCGGATGAAGAAGCTACCTCCTTAATAACTGAAAAGGGGCTGTATTGCTACAAGATAATGCCTTTCGGGTTAAAGAATGCGGGAGCTACTTACCAGAGGCTGATGAACAAAGTCTTTGAAGGTCAGATAGGGCATAACATGGAAGTGTACGTGGATGACATGCTGACAAAAAGCGTTCATACCGGGGACCACATTGCGGACCTAGCAGAAACTTTTGACAGCCTTCGTCGGTACCAGATGAAGCTGAACCCTCGCAAGTGTGCATTTGGGGTGACCGCTGGGAAGTTTTTGGGTTTCATGGTGATCCGAAGGAGGATCGAAGCAAACCCAGATAAAGTCCAAGCCATCTTGGACATGAGGCCTCCTGCCAATAAGAAGGAAGTACAACGCTTGACAGGAAGAGTAGCCGTCCTAAGCCGCTTCCTATCCAAGTCCGCTGAAAGGTGTTTGCCTTTCTTCAAGGTGCTTCGCAGAATCAACAAGTTCGAATGGACGAAAGAATGCCAGGAGGCGTTCGATGGGTTAAAGGAATTCTTATCTACCCCGCCACTGCTAGCCAAGCCGACGGGTGGAGAAGAACTCCTTCTATACCTTGTGGCCTCTCCTGAGGCTGTTAGCTCTGTGCTAGTCTGTGTGGACACTAATGGCACACAAAGGCCGGTATATTATACGAGTAAGGTGCTTCATGATGCAGAGACCCGATATTCAAACATGGAAAAAATCATCTTCGCATTGGTCGTGTCTGCCCAGCGACTGCGGCCGTATTTCCAAGCCCACCCGATCGCGGTGATCACAGACCAGCCTCTGAAGGCAGTTCTGGCTCGTCCAGATACTTTCGGCCGACTGGCAAGGTGGGCCCTCAAGCTGGGGGAGTTCGATCTATCTTTCCGCCCCCGGTCGACCATGAAGTCTCAAGTCCTGGCAGATTTTTTGGTTGAATGTACTTGGGGGATCGAGCCACCTAAAGAACCTCCTACGGACACTCAGCCCCTCGGAACCAGTGACGATGAGTGGGTTCTCCATGTGGATGGGGCATCTAACTCTCAAGGGAGTGGAGCAGGCCTCATCTTGGCCAACTCGGATGGGGTTGTGACCGAATGTGCACTTCGCATTTTCTTTCCAGCCACTAACAATCAGGCGGAATATGAAGCTTTGCTATCCGGCGTAAGGCTGGCTCGAGAGCTTGGGGTGAAACGCCTTAGGGCATTCATCGACTCCCAACTGGTTGCCGGCCAAATTACAAAGGAATACGAGGCAAGGGATCCCATCATGGCCCGCTACTTGGAAATGGTGCACTCGCTAATTTCTCCCTTCACACATTTCAGCGTCAGCTACATTCCTCGACAGGAGAATGCTAGAGCCGATGCCTTGTCCCATCTTGCCGCCTCAGCTGATGGGATGTTGGGAAAGGCTTATGTGGAGCACTTAGAAGCCCCGAGTATTAAAGTACCAAGAGAAACTACACCAGTGGAGCAGGAGCCCTCCTGGATGGACGCCTATGTCCGGTACTTTACTGAGGGCACCCTTCCAGAAGACCCTGCCGAAGCTAGGAAACTGAAAAGATGGGCCCCAAAGTTTTCATTATGGAGGGAAAGCTCTATCGAAGGTCGTTCTCATACCCTGTTCTCAGGTGTGTCGGTCCCACCGACGCCAGTTATATACTGCGGGAGATACACGAAGGGATATGCGGAAACCACCTGGGGGGCAGGGCTCTTGCATATAAAGCCTTACGTCAGGGGTATTATTGGCTGACAATGAAGGAGGATGCCTTCGAACTCGTTAAGAGATGTGACAGCTGCCAGCGGCATGCCAACATTCAACATCAACCGGCATCTCAACTGACCCCTCTAGCTGCACCATGGCCCTTCGCACAGTGGGGCATGGACATTCTGGGACCGTTCCCTCCTGCCTCCGGACAACGCAAGTTCCTAGTGGTGGCAGTCGACCATTTTACTAAGTGGATCGAGGCGGAAGCTCTTGCTAAGATCACGGAAGCCAAAGTAAGGAATTTCTTCTGGAAATCCGTAGTATGCCGGTTCGGGCTACCGCACACCCTCGTTACGGACAACGGCCGACAGTTTGATAATGCGGGCTTCCGAAAATTCTATGATGGCCTGGGCATCCATCATCGATTCACCTCAGTAGGACATCCCCAAACCAATGGCACTGCAGAAGTAACCAATTGCATCATCCTCCAAGGACTCAGGGCTCGGCTAGATAGCTGCAAAGGGCGCTGGGTGGAAGAACTTTCCAGTGTGCTGTGGGCCTACCACACGACGCCGCGAGCACCTACTGAGAAAACCCCTTTCAGCTTGGTCTTTGGGACCGAGGCGGTCATCCCCGTGGAAATAGGAGCTCCTAGTCCCCGGACGGAATTATACCATGAAGAAAGCAACTCAAACCAGCTAAGGGCTGATCTGGATTTGGTGGAAGAATTGCGAGATCAGGTGCAGCTTCGCATGGCAGCATTCCGTCAGCGAGTGGCCAAGCACTACAACTCTCGGGTGCGACCCAAGACATTCCGGCCGGGAGACCTTGTCCTACGAAGAGCTAAAGTATCAAAGCCGACAGAGGGGGCAAGCTGGCACCAAAATGGGAAGGACCATACCGTGTTAAGGAAGTACTCCACCATGGGACGTACAAAGTCGAAGAGCTAGACGGAAAACCGCTCCCTCGCACTTGGAATGCCGACAACTTACGCTGGTACTATCAATAGAACTCTATTGTCGTTAATTTGAATTGGTTTAATACATGAATAATCAACATGGTCTTGTTCTTAAATGAGTATGCTTAACACCAAAGACCAACTCCGCGTTGGCACTAAGACCGGCATCCAGCGTTGGCACACTAAAGACCAACTCCACATTGGCACTAAGACCGGCGCCCAGCGTCGGCACACTAAAGACCAACTCCGCGTTGGCACTAAGATCGGCGCCCAACGTCGGCACACTAAAGACCAACTCCGCGTTGGCACTAAGACCGGCGCCCAGCGTCGGCACCATAGACCAACTCCGCGTTGGCACCGAAGACCGGCGTCCAGCGTCGGAACCAAAGACCAACTCTGCGTTGGCACTAAGACCGGCGCCCAGCGTCGGCACACTAAAGACCAACTCCGCGTTGGCACTAAGACCGGGGCCCAGCGTCGGCACACTAAAGACCAACTCCGCGTTGGCACTAAGACCGGCGCCCAGCGTCGGCACCAAAGACTAACTCCGCGTTGGCATCGAAGACCGGCGTCCAGCGTCGGAACCAAAGACCAACTCCGCGTTGGCACTAAGACCGGCGCCCAGCGTTGGCACACTAAAGACCAACTCCGCGTTGGCACTAAGACCGGCGTCCAGCGTCGGCACACTAAAGACCAACTCCGCGTTGGCACTAAGACCGGTGCCCAGCGTCGGCACAAAGACCAACCCCGCGTTGGCACTAAGACTGACGCCTAGCATCGGCACACTAAAGACCAACTCCGCGTTGGCACTAAGATCGGCACCCAGCGTCGGCACAAAGACCAACCCCGCGTTGGCCTAAGACTGGCGCCCAGCGTCGGCACCAAAGACCAACTCCGCGTTGGCACCGAAGACCGGCGTCCAGCGTTGGCACCAAAGACCAACTCCGCGTTGGCACTAAGATCGGCGCCCAGCGTCGGCACAAAGACCAACCCCGCGTTGGCACTAAGACCGGCGCCCAGCGTCAGCACAAAGACCAACCCCGCGTTGGCACTAAGACCGGCGCCTAGCATCGGCACACTAAAGACCAACTCTGTGTTGGCACTAAGACCGGAGTCTAGCGTCGGCATACTAAAGACCAGCTCCCAGCGTCGGCCTTCAGTATCTCCCACACACACAATGACTAGTCTCATGCAACCGATCCCGTGATCTAAGGCCTACTGCCAAGCACCTCGCTCACCAAAATCATGGGCAAGTGTTAGCCTGATCGGCAGTTACCGCTATAAGCGGCCCTTATCCAGCAACAGTCCAACGACTTGCCGTTCTGTGAGACATCACAACGGGACAGATTCGACGGTTCCAACAGAACGAGGTAAACGGGATCCCCGACAGATATAAAAGGAGGACCCGAGCTCCATGCAAGGGGACCCTCGCTCTCTGACTCTCTTTAAGAATTCTACACAGAAATCATATCCCTGTTGGACGACTCACTGACTTGGGCATCGGTGGGTCCCCACCAGAACCACCGGTCCGGGACTTTTTGCAGGCTCTAGAAGGAAGACGGCGACTTCTCTACGCACGCAGCAATCCTAGCCTACCCGACGCTCATCGTACATGATTTGGCTGCAACAGCTTAACCAATTTTGGATGAATAAAATTATGGGTGCTACTAGAGGCAATAAACATAGTAATTGATGGCTTTCGAAATTATACTTTCACTCTCGTTATTTAAGGAGATAAAATATTAGTAACAGGATGTATGAAAATTTGTGACACTAAATCATTTAACTACTCCTTGTCTTCATAACCTTCCTATTCTAATTCAGGTTTATCAACAAATCAATCTTCATCAATAAAAAATAATTTAGTTTTGCAATGATGGCTAGCTTGAACAAATTTTTCATTACAATTATATCATAAATCATTTTCTTTCTGGCTTTTATATCTACTGGCATCAATAGTTTGATTAGAGTGTGCGGTTACTATTGAAAAGTGGAGTGGCTGTAATAGGATCTTATCTTTGGCTTGCATAAAGCAAGTGGTTGCTTTTTTTTTAGTGTAATTAACCTAATAACTTTAGTAAGTGGTTGTTTGAAAATATGAATATTATATATGCTTTATATCTTTTTTAAGTCTGCTCAAAAAGTAGTTTATCAAAAAAATTTCAATTAATTCTATAGTATGATTAGTAAGTGTAAATTTATGTTGATGCTCAAGTATGTTAGAGGTTTAGCATAGTTTAATGATTTTTTTAAATAAAATTCTGATAAATGTTTGAGCCAAAATGAATGCATTGTCTGCGCAAAGCTCTCGTTCTCGTAGGTAAAAGAAATGGTTAGTTAAAGAACTATTCTGCTTAACATATCCAACCTTTAAGGTCATTTCCATCAAAAACAAAACATTTAAGTTTTGAGCAAAGGTTTCGAACCACGTGATTGAAGGAGACCAGCTTCAAAGACCAGTTTGACTTGTACTTTAGTCTTGTCCTCTGTCCTTTCTTTAAATGCAAAGTAAAAAAGATGTTAAATAATACTTAGGCGTCCTCATAACTTGCCGACCATTTTGTTTTCTGTTGGGGTTTAGTTCTTGATGAACAATAATGGGATTAACCTTATTATCAATAATCAGATTGGTGTAGCGATAAAGCGTTTCCTCTTAAATCCCTTGGTCTTTGGTTCAAAACTCCACAAAACTTATTAGTGGCATAGAAAATTACCGCTATTAATTGCATAGAAAGTTTCTATTTTAAATTAAGTTATATGTATTTATTCTGGTAGACAAAGAGTCATTTTATAAGTATAAAAGGACATGTATCCTTTCTCAATTCAGGATGAATGAAAAAAAAGAGAAATCAGAAATATAATAGCAATTATCTTCTCCTCTTCCATCAGCCAAAGACAACTATGACAACTGATGTATCCAAATGAAGGCTTTGCTTGGATCCCTTGATATTTGGGATCTTGTAGAAGATGGCTACAAGGAGCAGATGAAGCAATGCTCACACAAGAGCAAAGAAAGAAAAATAAGGAGTTAAAAAGGAAAGACAAGAAGGCTCACTTCACACTATACCAAAGTATAGATGAAAGCACATTCGAAATTATCGTCAATGCTTCAACATCAAAGGAGACATGGGACTTATTGCATAAGGCACATAAAGGAGCAAAAAAGGTAAAAAAGATTATCATTTCATAAAGCTCTCCATACTACTTAAACTCAATACATATTATCCAATATATATACATATGAAGGTGTGTTTTGGTCTATCCCATAAATACATAATAATTCTCTTTGAATATCTAAATGACTTTTAGATTTTCGAACTAATTCTTAATTCTAGATAACTCTTAGAACTCCTTATTCATTTAACTCATATAGAAAATATAACAACTCTTAGACTTCCACTCTCATTAACTCCAACATCTCCCCATTAATTTATAATTTTTCATAATATCTTCAATTACTATTCTGAACTACAACCAAAAGAAAAATCTCTTACAATAATTGCTCTTTTCATTGATCAATGAGGTGGATATCTTGTATCTTCTTCAATCACCCTTTCTTCATCTTCTATGATAACTTTTTTTTATTGTCAGCTTCAGTTCATTTAATTCTTTAATTACATCTTCATATTTATTCTTCAGCTCTTCATAGACTTCATGCAAATCTCACATTAATATCTTGACATCTTTAATTTCCTAAAAATAAACATCCTTCATAGTAATATTATAAATATTTTTTAAATAGATAATTGCTTATAATGCTTCAATATTTTCTACTATCTTCTTTGTAATAGTTACATGACTGTCGATCATAAAACTTTTACTTATATCTTTAAAAATGACTATTACCATAAAATTTGAAGAATGATCTAGCTCAAACTTCTCACTTATATACCTTGTTGGAGAAAATTTTATTTTTTCAAGTATTTCTTTGAGCAATACCTTGTATAGCACAACCATAACTATTATCTTTTTATCCTTCATTTTGCTCAATTGGTGTTATTAACGAGGTCTCTTATCTTTAACCTCTAGAGACTGCTCTCGTCTTTTTTTTCTTTTTCAAAGTCTCTTTATCTAAGACTTACACACTTCTCAATGGGTTCCTTTTGACCCGAAGATTTAATACCTTGATGGAGGATATAAACAACTTCTTCATGAACTTCTTTCGATTCTAAAGATGCTCTCTACTTGCTTTAGGATCTATCAGGCTCATTAGCTCTATGGCTCTCTTTCTTGCTTTAGGATCTCCTAGGCCCTTTAGCTCTGATACCACTTTGTTGAAAAAATTTTGGTAGCACTCTGATAATGTTCAAGGGGATGTGCTTGGAGTAGAAGAAATATCATTTATATTATCATTTTATAAAGCTCTCTACACTACTTAGACTCAATACATATTGTCCTATATATAGACATATGAAGGTGACTTTTGGTCTACCATTATAAATACATAATAATTCTTAACTCTTTGAATATCTAAATGTCTCTTTGATTTTCTAACTAATTTTTAATTCTAGATAACTCTTAGAATTCCTGACTCATTTAAGTCACATAGAAAATATAATAAGTCTTAGACTTTCACTCTCATTATTTACAAATTAACTCCAACATCACGTTTCAATCCCTGCCACAAGGCTCGACACCAACTCGCATTTCTTCTGGTTGCACCAGTGGATCAGCCACGAGTGGAACCTGACCCCCACCATCTTGAAATTATGACGAACGTGATTGAATCAAGTTAAACTAGAATACTTAATTGTGGCTTTGAGTTCATAAGATTCCTGGTCTCGAACGACAGATTTGGATGCAATAGAAGTTCCTGCTTTAATTCTTATTTCTCTTTTTTTCATATTTTTTCTTTGTTTCTAATGTTAAACTTTAATAAAATTCTATAGGCATACCTCGGTGCCTATTGTTGCCTCAAAGAAAAGAAGTGAGAAAAGAGAAAAGGAATAAAGTTTTTAGCTTACTGCATGCTTCTAACAAATCTATCATTATTAGCATGGTGAGAGGCCTTAGCAGTGCCTTCCGTCTTGCATATTTCTTCATACTCTTCTATGGTTTGAGAAGGTTTGAGCCTCTGAGAGCTGGCATTTATAGCCCTCTATAGTCTGTATGCAATGGCTTCTTGAACCGTAATTAAACTTTAATGAACAAATCTCTACAAAAAAGAGAGGATATCGCATTCTTGTTAGACTTTTGGCTGATTCATGGGAGGTTGCTTTCTTTAATATGTAGTCCACTCTAACCACTGAATTCTTCAGACTACCAATGAGAAAAATCATAAATATCTAGGTCCTAAGAAACACCGTAAACTCCATAAATTTTGCACAAACATTTAAGCTTATATCTTTAACGGCACATTGGGTGCGAATACCTGCACTTTTGTTTAATTAATTTGATAGCAAGATGTATAAAATTAATAAGTTAGAACTGTTGCCCTCATATAATTATTATTATAGAAATGTAAAGGATCCCTAGAGAGAGTAGGTATCCAGATGAAAACAAATGATAATTACTAATGCAAAAATTATGTCTCTTTATAGGGAGCTAAAGACAGCATTTCAATTGGATGAGAGTTGTATCTTTTGTGAAAAAGAAGGATACTCATTTCCTTGCGCCAATCCATCATCCAATCATCCATTAGATACATCTCAAAGTACTCTAAACTCAACCTATCATCTGCTCTATAGGTCTCAATGCAATATATATTGGTGATGATCTAACAGTGCACAGGCATGAAGGAATGGGGTGTCCTTCCTTTTAACACAAAGTATACAACTCGGCCATCTTCCAATGATCAGCATAACATAAAGATGATAATATTAGTATTACTATTCAGTGTTGCTGAAGCTGTATGGCACCTTACGGTTGTAACTCTAATGCTGAAAAGAAAAATAAATTATATTTAGGAAAAGGAAACCTAAATTGTAAATAACTAACAATGAAGAAAATAGAAATAATTAAGGCTTAAAGAATTCTTTTAATTAACTAAATCCCATCAATCAAAGAAAATCTTGATATCAAAGAATTCTTCAACATCGGGGAAACTTAATATCTCGCCTACCTTAAAAGTCAACCTTGTCCTCTTGGTCAAAAATTTGGAAATTTCTTCTGCAGCTTGTAAGTATACTCACGCATGGCCTCTTCAGAAGAGGAATCAAATTTTTTGTGCTCCTAACAATGCTAAAATGAATTAACTCATGTGGTGATGTTATTTTTTGATAGTCTATTGGTAGATAATATAATTTTTCATTAGACTTGCTTAAAGAAACCGATTTGTTGATATTCATGGTAAGTATAATAGGCTTTAATGAAGAGAACATTCTAATCAATTACTAATTTTGGTGGTTTAGTCTCTGAGGTGCTAGCCCACTATTTTCAATTACATTTCCAATACTAATTTCATTTGAGTTATCCTCCTTGGCCATATTCATAGGGACGGCTGGTTAATAAGTAGAATATTCTTCTCTAAACTCATTATCCTTTAATAAATATATGATTAAGTACATAACAATGCTTCCTTTAGCCTTCATCTTTTCAATAGCATGGCCACTAACGATCTTTATGAGCGGATTTGCACATCCTTTAATTAATATATAATTTTATTCTTGATCTTCAAAACTACATAATAAGCTGAAAAAAATTCATAAAATTAGTATCAAGATGCAGAGCAATAAATGCCAAGAACCACATCACATCCTTGAAATAGTAGAATATAAAAATCATATGTAAAGTTGAACCTTGCATAGATATAAAAAGATTGTCACATGAACCTTGAATTCATATGCTCTCATAATTTACCACCATGACCTAAAGAGACTTGTATTTTAACTATCAAAAAGTGAAGTGCTTAACCAATTTTGGATAAATAAAATTATGGGTGCTACTAAAGTTGATAAAAATAGTAATTAATTAGTGGCTTGTTTTATTATGCTTAATTCACTATCATTGTTTGAGAAGATAAAATATTAATAATAGGATGCATGAAAACTTTTATCAACAAACCATTCATCCACTCTTCCTTGCCTTCTTTATCTCCCAATGTCAATTCTAGTTCATCATCAAATCAATCAGCATCAATAAAAAATAATTTAGCTTTACAATGATGGCTTACACCAAATTTTTCATCACAATTATAGCACAAATCATTTTTTCTTCTGGCTTTTATATTTGTTGGCTTCAATCATTTGATTGGAATAGGAAAATATATATGTAGGATTGCTGTTGAAAATTGGAGTGGTTTCCACATGGTGACTTATCTTTGGCTTAAGGAAAGCAGGTAATTACTTTTCCTTAAGTCTAGTTAACCTAATAAATTTTTTTAATGATTGGCCGAAGCATAAAAGCATCGTGTTTGATTTTTTTCTTTAAATCTATCTATAAAGTAGCTTACATAAAATTTCTTCTTTAATCCTATAGTATGATTATTAAGCTGTTAAAATCAACATTGATACTCATGCACCAGTAGAGGCCTAGGACCACTTAATGAATTCTTTAGTAAAATTCTTATAAATATTTGAACCAAAAAAAAATGCGGAGACATCGCACAAATTCTTCCATACCATTATATCTAGTTCTTTCTTCATTCGCTCTGCAACATCTCTTTTAAAGGTGAAAAGAGGCTATGATACTCTTTTAAGTTTTTTTAATAAGGTTGAACGTGTCGACCTGTTATGCTTGATATATCAAACCGTTGAAAATATCATCTCCATGAAAAGGGAAGAATTTAAATTTTAAGCGTACGTTTGGAGTTACGTGCTTGAAGGGGATCAGCTACGAAGACAAGGTTGACTTGCAGGGTACTCACAACTTGCGGACCATTTCGTCTTCGACGTTTCGTTTTATGACCGGGCTCAAGAGATGACAAAAAAGACGCGCTAGTTTTAACCAAAAAATAAATCACCTTGTATTCCAACAAGGGGCCATGGAACTCGACCTCCTGCTGCGAGTTCCTAGCAATTCCTTTCAAGAAAGCCTACCAAACGGTATATCAAGTTGAATTCAAAGTTCCTTCTTCTTACCGCGCTATTTAGTTTGAACGCAGAAAGAATACCCCTCGATCGGTTCTTTCTAATATTTTCTCTCCTCCCAAAACACACGTGAAGAAAAATCATATATATATATATATATATAATCTCCGTTATGGATGGATATTAATTTCATCAAGAGGAAGCCCCAAAGTTCACGAAAGAATTGGCAAATTAGTCATTATCCAAAAGTAACAAACATGATATTTGGATAGATTTTGGGGAGTTAGTTGAGGATGTTTTGGTTATTATCCAAAAGTAACAAACATGAGATTTGGATAGATTTTGGGAAGTTAGTTGAGGATGTTTTGGCCATCATCCAAAGTACCGAAGATAGCTTTTGGAGGAGGATTTGAGGCGTCATCTTAGCTGCAACCGCCCGCCACAAAAATCTCGTCTAAGAGACCTCTGTGTGCTGCAGAGAGAAAAAAAAAAAGGGTTCTTAAATCTTTTAGTGAGATTATAAGAGTTTCTGAGAGAAAGTGTTTTTGAGGGCTTGTACCTGATTCAACTCTTAGTGAAGCCTTGCAGATCCTATGCCACCGTGGACGTAGCCCAGTTTGGGTGAACAACGTAAAATCCTCGTCTCTCGCTGTTTTCTTTGATTTGGGTTCCTATTATTATTCTGTGTTTTTTATTGATTATATCGCAACTGCGTGCTTGGTCATACTAATAGCGATCTTATTAGAGGAATATTTGTTGTATTCTCTATCAAATTGGTATCAGAGCTTGGTTTTCTTCATATTATTACGGTCGGATAAATCAACAAAGAGATGATAGATGACAAGATCAAAATCAAGAAATTCAATGGTCATAATTTTGGATGGTGGAGGATGCAAATTGAGGACTACCTATATCAGAAGGATCTTTACCTTCCATTAGAGGGAAAAAAGCCGGATTCAATGAGCAACTCAGATTGGATGATTCTGGATAGGAAAGCCTTGGCTACGATCAGATTGTCATTGATACCTCAAGTGGCGTATAATATTGCAAAGGAAAAGACCACCGTGGATATGATGACCGCTTTAACAAAGTTGTATGAAAAACATTCCATCTCAAACAAGATATTTCTCATGAAAAAGCTCTTCAATTTGAAGATGGCTGAGAATAGTTTAGTGACGGAGCATCTGAACAAGTTCAACTCGATGATTAATCAATTCGAGTCGATCTCTATTGTTTTTGATGATTCATTCAGGGTGCTTCTTTTCTTATGTTCCTTGCTAGAGAGTTGGGACAATCTTGTGAGGACAGTCAGCAACTCGGTATCAAGTATCCTTACATTCAATGATGCAGTTAGTTGTATATTGAATGATGAGATGAGAAGAAAGGCTGTGGGTGGGACTTCTACAAGTATTGCACTCATGGTGGATACCAAAGGAAGATCACAGGAGAGGAAGAAGTCAGAGAAAGGCCAGTCCAAGAGCAGAGAAAAGTCCAAAGGGAGATTTCCCATGAAGTGTTGGAACTATGGGAAGAAAGGTCACATGAGCAAGGATTGTTGGGTAAGAAGAAGGAAAAAGGTGCAAAGAGCAAGATAAAAGGTTAGGAAGCAAATGTTGTGAGTACTATTGAGCCGAATTTTGAGGATGTATGCCTGTCAGCCAGCGATGGGGCAAACTCAGATATGTGGTTTGTAGACTCAGGGGCTTCTTACCATTGCAGCTTAAAGAGACACCTATTTTTGGATTTTGTCCAAGGAGATTTTGGCCATGTCACAGTTGGCAATGGACAGCAGTGCAGAATTGTTGGTAGAGGAACAATTGTACTGAAGCCAGTGACAAGCAGAGAATTGAGACTTGCACAAGTCAGATACATCCCAGAGTTAAAGAAAGACCTAATTTCTATCAGTCAGCTTGATATTGAGGGTTATGTATCCATTTTTGGTAATTCTCAGTGGAAAATTACTAAAGGGTCTATGGTTGTTGTCAAAGGGAAGCGGACAGGCACTCTCTACTTCTTGGCAAACAGTGAGAGTTCAGTTTTAGTTGCAGCAGGAGACACGGGTATAGTGACTACATTATGGCACAGGAGGCTCGGTCATCTTAGTGAGAAGAACTTGAATATTTTACATAGGAGAGAGCTTCTACCTGGGCTAAAGAAGGTGAATTTAGAGTTTTGTGAAGAGTGTATCTATGGTAAGCAGAAAACAGTGAGTTTTCAGTTAGCAAGAACTCAGAAGAAGACTGAAAGGTTGGAGTTGGTTCATTCAGATGTCTGTGGTCCAGCACCAGTGGCATCATATGCGGGTAATAAGTACTTTGTTACATTTATAGATGATTTCAGTAGGAAAGTCTGGGTGTTTGCTATGAAGAAAAAGTCTGAGGTCTTTGGCATCTTCAAGAGATGGAGAGTCATGTGTGAAAGCCAGACTGGAGCAAGTCTCAAGTGTCTCAAGACAGATAACGGTGGTGAATACTGCAATAGGGAGTTTGATGTCTACTGCGCAGAGCATGAAATCAAAAGGATCAAGATCGTCCCGGGGATACCAGAGTAGAATGGTGTGGCAGAAAGAATGAACATGACCATTCTTGAGAGAGAGAGGAGTATGAGGTTTGACTCAGGTCTACCTACATATTTTTGGGCGGCAGCACTGGAAACCGCAGTGTATTTGATCAACAGAGTCCATCCAGTGCATTGGATGGTGAAATTCCATAGGAGGTTTAGACAGGAAAATAGGTAAAACTTTCTTTTCTTAAAGTATTTGGCTGCATTGCTTATTCTCTGATTGAGAAAGAGAAGAGGAGTAAGTTAGACTCCAAGTCTACAAAGTGTGTTTTCATTGGATACGGTGGCGATGAGTATGGCTACAAGCTCTGGGATTTCCAGAACAATAAGATCATTCGGAGCAAGAATGTGGTATTTGATGAAGAGCATACTTATAATGACAGGAAGGATGCAATGGAAGAAAAGAAACAGGAATTTATAGAACTCGATCCTGTTAGAGATGGAGAAATTCCCCGAGTGCAAACTGAAGATGGAAACTCCGAGGATGTGGAGGAGAAAGATGTGGTTGGAACAGATAGCCACATGCATACATCAGAACCTTAGCCGGTGTCCCCATAGTTGAGGAGGACCACAAGGGTTACCATGCCATCACAGAGGTATTTTGCTAATGATTATGTTTTGTACACGGATTCTAGAGAGCCAGAATGTTTTGTTGAAGCCATGCAGGATGAAGCTAAGGTCAAGTGGGAGTTGGCTATGAAAGAGGAAATGGACTCTTTAAAGCAAAACAAGACTTGGGATCTTATGAAGTTACCCGTTGGCAAGAAAGCTTGTTCAACAAATTGGTGTACAAGATGAAGAATGAGGTCGATGGTACCAAGAGATACAAGGCAAGGTTAGTTGTCAAGGGTTATGCACAGAAAGAGAGAATTGATTTCCAGGAGATCTTTTCCACAGTAGTCAAGATGACATCCATCAGGGTGATTCTGAGCATGGTAGCAGTGGAGGATCTTTATCTAGAGCAGCTAGATGTGAAGACAACATTTCTTCATGGAGATTTGGAGGAGGAGCTATACATGCACCAGCCAAAAAGTTTCCAGGTCAGGGGAAAGGATGACATGGTCTTCAGATTGAAGAAATGTTTGTATGGTCTGAAGCAGGCTCCGCAGCAATGGTACCTCAAGTTTGACAGTTTCATGCTAGAGAAAGGCTTCACCAGATGCCAGTCAGATCATTGTGTGTACTTTCAGAGGTACATTACAAATGAGTTTATTATTTT
The DNA here is from genome assembly GCA_900491605.1 of Calamus simplicifolius. Classification (NCBI taxonomy): domain Eukaryota; kingdom Viridiplantae; phylum Streptophyta; class Magnoliopsida; order Arecales; family Arecaceae; genus Calamus; species Calamus simplicifolius. The sequence continues at coordinate 364,858 of UESW01004798.1, read as the reverse complement.
ATCCTTGTATGTGGACGATATGCTTGTAGCAGGTTCCAGTATGAGGAAGATAGAAGAGCTCAAGAAACTAATGGCAAAGAAGTTCTCAATGAAGGATTTGGGAGAGGCGAAGCAGATTCTTGGCATGAGGATCAACAGAGATAGGAAGCAACGGAAGTTGTGGCTATCTCAGGAGGACTATGTAGAGAAGGTACTGAAGAGGTTCCATATGGAGAATGTAAAGGCAGTGTCAACACCTTTGGCAGCACACTTCAATCTCAGCAAGCAGTTGTGTCCAACAACTCAGAAGGCAAGGGATGAGATGATTAGAGTTCCATATGCCTCAGCCATGATAAGTCTAATGTATGCAATGGTTTGCATAAGACCAGATATCGTACAAGCAGTGGGAGCAGTCAGCAGGTACATGCAGAATCTAGGCAAGGAGCACTGGAATGCAGTGAAGTGGATCTTGAGATATCTCAGGGGTACATCAACTTACAGTTTGTGCTATGGAGGTGATAGTCTTCAAGTACAAGGATTTGTAGATGCCGATCACTCTGGTGATAGAGACAGTGGGAGGAGCACCACTGGTTATCTCAGTTGCAAAAGATAGTGGCATTGTCAACTACAGAAGCTAAGTATGTGGCAATCACTGAAGCTAGTAAAGAGATGATCTGGTTACAGAGGTTGATGGAGGAGCTCGGCAAGGAGCACGAGTGTAATACATTATGGAGCGACAGCCAGAGCGCAATTCACTTGGCAAGAAATTCAGCATTTTATGCAAGAACCAAGCACATTCAGCTTAGGTATCATTTCATACGCAGTGCATTGGATGAGGAGCAGTTGAAGCTGAAAAAATTGATGAAGCTAAAAACCCTGCAGATATGTTCACCAAGGTTATGAGCAGAGACAAGTTGAGTCTCTGTTGCAACTTGGTGAAGCTTTCCAAGAGATAGATCAGGAGAGCACGGCATAGAAAAAGAAGGTAGATCTAAGAGTGATGTCATTAATCTCCAAGTGGGAGATTGTTATGGATGGAGATTAATTTCATCAAGAGGAAGCTCCAAATCAAAGTTCACGAAGGAGTTGGCAAATCAGTCATTATCCAAAAGTAACAAACATGAGATTTGGATAGATTTTGGAGAGTTAGTAAAGGATGTTTTGGTCATTATCCAAAAGTAACAAACATGAGATTTGGATAGATTTTGGGGAGTTAGTTGAGGATGTTTTGGCCATTATCCAAAGTCTTTTGGAGGAGGATTTGAGGTGTCATCTTAGCTGCAACTGCCTACCACAAAAATCTCGTGTGGGAGTTACGAACGTGTGAAATAAATTGAAGGCTCGGTGAGGACCTCTGTGTGCTGCAGAGAAAAAAAAGGGGGGTTCTTTAATCTTTTAATGAGATCATAAGAGTTTCTGAGAGTGTGTGTTTTTGAGGGCTTGTACCTGATTCAACTCTTAGTGAAGCCTTGCAGATCCTGTGCCGCCGTGGACGTAGCTCAGTTTAGGTGAACCACGTAAAATCCTCGTCTCTCGCTGTTTTCTTTAATTTTGGTTCCTATTATTATTCTGTGTGTTTTTTGTTGATTATATCGCAACTGCGTTTTTGGCCATACTAATAGCGATCTTATTAGAGGAATATTTGTTGTATTCCTTATCACCCTTTGCCTCTCTTCCTTCCATCAACAAACCAAATAAGATCAGTAGTTACCACATCCTAGTTACAAAGTTGAAAGGAAGGGGAGAAAAAAGAGAGAGCTCAGCTTCATATTAACAACTGGTGTCCATGGCTTCCATCAGGAGAGACCTCTTGGTTCTGATGACCATTCTCTCCATCTTCTGCCTCCTGTGTTCCCAGCCAGCCGCAGCAACAAGGCTTCTTGGGGTAGAGCAGCAGCTGGCAAGAGTCGGTTTCACGTTTCGATCCCTGCAACAAGGCCCGACACCAGGTCACCCTTCTACTTGCACCAGTGGATCAGGCACTACGGGTGGAACCTGCCCCCCACGGCCTTGAAATGATGATGAACGTAACTGAATCAAGTTAAACTAAATTATTACTTAGTTGTGGCCTCGAGTTCACAAGATTCCTGATATCGAACGACAGATTTGGATGCAATAGAAGTTCCTGCTTTAATTCTTGTTTCTCTTTTTTTCGTATTTTTGCTTTGTTTCTAATCTTAAAGTTTAATAAAATTCTATAGGCATACCTCGGTGCCTATTGTTGCCTCAAAGAAAAGAAGTGAGAAGAGAGAGAAGGAATAAAGTTTTTAGCTTACTGCATGCTTCAAAAAATCTATCATTATTAGCATGGTGAGAGGCCATAGCAGTGCCTTCCACCTTGCATACGTATTTCTTCATGCTATTCTATGGCTTGAGAATCTGATCCTCTGAGGGCTGGCATTTATAGGCCTCTGTATGCAATGGCTTCTTGAGCTGCAATTAAACTTTAATGGACAAATCTCTATAAAAAAGATAGGATATCGCATTCTTGTTAGACTTTTGGTTGATTCATGGGGTTGCTTTCTTTAATATGTGGTCCAGTCTAATCATTGAATTCTTCAATTGAACTACCAATGAGAAAAATCATAAATATCTAGGTCCTAAGAAGCACCATAAACTCCGTAAATTTTGTACAAATATTTAAGCCTGCATCTCGAACGGCACATTGTGTACGAATAGCCGCACTTTCGTCTAATTAATTTGATAGCAAGATATATAAAATTAATAGGTTCGAACTGCTGCCATCATATAATTAATATTATAGAAATGTAAAGGATCCCTAGAGAGAGTAGAACTCTAGATGAACATCAAATGATAATTACTAATGAAAAAATTGTCTAGAGATCTTTACAAAGAGTTAGAGATAGCGTTTCAATTGGACGAGAGTTGTATCTTTTGTGATATAGAAGAATACTCCTTTGTGCCCATCCATCATCCCATCATCCATTAGATACATCTGAAAGCACTCCGAACAAAGCCAATCATCTGCTGCATAGATCTTAAAGTGGTATGGAAAATGATCTAACATTGTACGGATGTGAAGGAGTGAGGTATCCTTCCTTCTAATGCAAAGTATACAACTTGGTCTTGTTCCAATAATCACCATAACATAAGCAGGCTTTTTAATTATATAAGGTGTGATTAGCATTGAAAAATAGAGGACAAATAAGAATTCCATGCAAAAAAGGTGTTGTCAACCACACGAGGTTGAGTTGGTTTAGTTGGCACCATCCTTGAATGAAAGGAAGGCCATGTTTGATTCTAATAAAACAGTTTACGAGAGTTTTCAACTATGTGAACGACGAAAGTGATGTGAACATGATTGTAACTTTAAGATCCCTTAGTTAATTTCTCGATGGAAAAAAAAAATTCCTCTTGGCTTCCAAAAAGAACTTTAAAAAGATATATATAACTTTCTTTGAGCTATGGTTTTACTGAGATCTTGACACCCTCGAAGTTTTTGATTTTGGGAGAACCGGCTTCAAAATGAACTCTTTAAGCTTCATCTATTTCTATATCTTTTTCGAGTTTCTTCGCCGTTGTTTTGATAGGAGAACAAAATAACAAGATCGAGGGAGTTATTCCAAGGAAGAGGGAGAATGTAGTGGCACCTAACTGAGTCCGGATGATCCAAGAGGGCCTCAAGACATACAGACGCGATGAACCATTCCCCTTTCATGGAAGGTGTTGCCGTGTCACCGGAAAGTGGCCTCGAACGCGGTCATCTCCGGTGAGGTGGAGAGAGGTTCATATTTTCAATAAACGGCAATGCTTACCAACTTCATCCTATCTGATCACGTTCGAAGCTGATGCCGAGATCTAGACCCTATCTTTTATCCATCCTGAACCCAAACCAATCTTTTCTGAGCATGACTCGACCAAATTCAAGGTCAAGTTGGGATGTCATAGGAAAAGTATTGTCTGAATAGGATAATGTATATGTATTTGAGCAGGATATAAAAAATTTTTAACAGGATATATTTTTATGTGTTTGCTACTTGTAATAATTTGTTAGGGTTCTCTAGATCTTTATGAAGCGCTATATAAAGGCTAGTAGAACTCTATCCGACTACCACACGTATGCAGGGTATATTGTCGATCATCCTAGAAATGAAGGGGAACCGACATTAATCAAAGAAATTCTTGATATCAAAGAAATCTTTAAAATCAAAGAAACCCAATATCCCACCTCCTTTAAAAGTCAGCCTTGTCCTCTAGATTGAAAATTAAGAAAGTTCTTCTGCTTGTAAATATACTCACACGTGGCCTCTTTAGAAGCGGAATCAGATTGCTTATGCTCCTAACAATGCTAAAATGAATTAACTTATGTGGTGATGTTATTTTTTGATAGTCTATTGGTAAATAATATAATTTTTCATTAGACTTGCTTGAAGAAACTGATTTGTTGATATTCATGGTAAGTATAATAGGCTTGAATGAAGAGGACATTCTAATCAACTACTAATTTTGGTGGTTCGGTCTTTGAGGTGCTAGCCCACTATTTTCAATTACATTTTCATTACTAATTTCATTTGAGTTATCCTTGGCTATATTCATAGGGATGGCTGGTTAATAAGTAGAATATTTTTCTCTGAACCCATTACCCTTTAATGAATATATGGTTATGTACATAACAACTCTTCCTTTAGCCTTCATCTTTTCAATGGCATGGCCACTAATGGTCTTTATGAGCGAATTTGCATATCCTTTAAGTGTATGCTTTTATTTTTGATCTTTAAAACTACATAATAAGCTTTAAAAAAAATTTCATAAACTCAATGACAAGATGCAGAGCAATAAACGTCAAGAACCGCATCACACTCTTGGAAAGGTAGTATATAAAAATCATGCATAAAATTGAACCTTACATAAAGATAGAAAGATTGTCACATCAACCTTAAATTTATATGTGCTCACAATTTACCACCATGACATTAAGAGACTTGCCTTTTAATTATCAAAAAATGAAGTGCTTAACCAATTTTGGATAAATAGAATTATAGGTGCTACTAAAGTCGATAAAAATAGTAATTGGTGGCTTTTTTAATTATGCTTTCATTCTCATTGTTTAAGAAGATAAAATATTGATAAGAGGATGCATGAAAACTTTTACCAACAAATCATTCAACTACTCTTCCTTGTCTTCTTTATCTTTCAATGCCAATTTTGAGTTCATCATCAAATTAATCAGCATGAATAAAAAAATAATTTAGCTTTACAATGATGGCTTGCACCAAGTTTTTTATCATAATTATAACACAAATCATTTTTTCTTTTAGGTTTTATATTTGTTGGCTTCAATCATTTTATTGGATTAGAAAAAGAAGTAGGATTGCTGTTGAAAATTAGAGTTGTTGCTACAAGGTGACTTATCTTTGATTTACGTAGAATGCATAGTTACTTTTCCTTAAGTCTAGCTAACCTAATAATTTATATTAATGGTTGGCTGAAACATAAAAATATGATTAATTTTTTCTTTAAATCTACTTATAAAGCAATTTGCATAAAATTTCTCCATTGATCCTATGGTATTATTATTAAGTTGTTAAAATCAACATTAATACTCATGCACCATAAAGGCCCAGGACCACTTGATGAATTTTCTAGTAAAATTTTTATAAATACTTGAATCAAAAAAAATGCAGAGACGTTTCACAAAATTCTTCCAAACCATTATGCCTAGGTCTTTCTTCATTCGCTGATATGCTACTGCAACATCTCTTTTAAAGGCGAAAAGAGGCTATGATAATCTTTTATGTTTTTTTAATAAGGTTGAACCTGTTGACCTGTTATGCTTGATATATCAAACCGTTGAAATCATCTCCGTCAAAAGGGTAGAATTTAAATTTTAAGCGTACGTTTGGAGTAACGTGATTGAAGGGGATCAGCTACAAAGACCAGTTTGACTTGCACTTTAGTGTTGTCCCCTGTCCCTCTTACTTTAAACGCAAAGTGAAAAAGACGTTAATAGTTAATACTGCTTCGGCGTCCCAGGTATTCACAACTTGCCGACCATTTCGTCTTCGACGTTCGTTTGATGAACGGGCTAAAGAGATGAAAAACAAGACGCACTAGTTTTAACCAAAAAATAAATCACCTTGTTTTCCAAGGGGCCATGGAACTCGACCTCCTGCTGCGAATTCCTAGCAATTCCTTTCAAGAAAGCCTACGAAACGGTATAGCAAGTTGAATTCAAAGTTCCTTCTGCTTACCGCGCTATTTAGTTTTGAACGCCGAATGAACACCCCTCGGGTCTTTCTAATATTTTCTCTCCTCTCAGAACACACGTAAAGAAAATCATACATATAGTTCCCTTTGCCTTGTTTCCTTCCATCAACAAACCAAATAAGTGTTGGGTCTGGTATGGTGCTATCAAGGCCCAGGGGGGCTAATTTGTATTGGGCTTGGTGTGAGTCCAAGGGTAAGATTAAATCAAGTCACAGGTATACACGGGCTTAGAGATTAGTTTAATCTTATTGGTACGTCCATGGGAGTTTTTGTTGAGTCTGGACCTGACCTACTTCATTGATGTATTTAAACTCTAGTTTTTAGGGTTTGAAGGAATGAAGAACATATTCTTTTCTTTCAAAAATAATTTTTCTTCTCTCTCTCCCTCTCCATCTCCTCCCCCTTACTGTTGGTGCCAGCTGCTCGCATCACGAATCATCCCTTACTGTTTGGATGTTGTGCGTGGTGGAAGACACCTACGTAGGAAGATCCAGTGTTTGGATGGACGTGGGATAAACCTTTAGGAAAAACGTATTGTCGTGGTTTGAACTCTGGATCAAAAGGTTAAAGAACGAACGTGTTATCATTGCGCCAATCTAATTTTCGACAAACAAAGTATGAAAGCCCAGGGTATTTCTCCAGCGAAGTTGATCCCATTGCCATTCATCGAGGACTAAACCCCAACAATTGGTATCAGAGCCTAGTTCAGGAATAAGAAGAAGTTGTTTGGAGATCTTAAAGGATTAAAAAAATTTAGCAAAGCCTCATCAAGGTACTCTCTATTTTTTAAAATATTTTGTGCTATTTTTTGGTTGAGATCTGGCCATGGGTAGTAACATAAAAATAGATTTTGAGAAGTTTGATGAAAAGAAAGTTTCTTCATGTGAAAAGTCTGGGTAGAGGACCTTCTTGTACAGCAGAGTTTAAATATGGCTTTGGAAGAAAGACCAGATGGAATGACATATAAGAAGTGGATGTCGTTGGAGAAAAAGGCATGTTCAATGATCAGGGGATGTTTGGCGGATTCAGTCCTTTATTTAGTGCTGAAGGAGAAGACCCCAAAGGGACTTTGGTAGTGCTGAAGGAGAAGACCCCAAAGGGACTTTGGTCGAAGTTGCAAGCTCTCTATATGGGAAAAAATATGTATAACAAGTTGATGTTGAAGAAGCGCCTCTACAGCCTTCGGATGTCAGAAGGTGGAGATGTGCTGGGCCACATCCAGGTGTTTGACCAGGTGAGCAATGAATTGTTGAATGTCAGGGTCAAGATGGAGAAGAAAGATAAGGCACTTTTGCTATTGTGTTCGCTGCCCACATCACATGACTCATTGGTCACGACACTGCTCTACGGGAAGGAGACATTGTTCTATGAAGATATTGTCTCCGTACTTCGAACGAATGAGCAGAAGGAGAGGATGACCAAGGAAGTTGTTCCTCAGAAGGGTCTATCAGTTGAAAAAGGGTCATGCAGAGGCAGGGACAGGAGCAAGCCTAGGGGATGGTTACAGTCCAGGAAGGCTAAATACTACAAGTATGGTGAGGTAGGATATTTTAAGAGGGACTGTCCTAAGTAGAAAAGGGATAAAAGGGAGGATCTGAATCTGTGACTACAGTTGTAGGACAGGAGGTGAAGGATGATCTCTTGATGGTATCAGATGGTCACAGTCACAATACAGAGATGTGGACCTTGGATTCAACCTATTCTCATCATTACACTCCCAACTGGTCATGGTTCAGTACTTACAAAGAGGTTGACGAGGGGTATGTAACTCTTGAAGATAATCACCCTTGCAAGGTGATCGGATTGGCATAGTAAGGGTAAGAATGTTTGATGGCATGATATGCACTCTTACCAGCATGAAGCATATCCCAAAACTCAAGAAGAATCTGGTGCCACTGGAGTACCTAGACAGACTGGATACAACTTCAGCAGTCATGCTAGGAGTGGAGTTCTGAACATCTCCAATAAAGCTATGGTGGTGATGAGAGGGAGAAGATTGGAGAATAACCTATACATGTTGAATGACTCTATGGTGATCAAAAAATCTAAGGCAGCAGCTGTGGAATAGGATCCTCGAGATGTATACAGGATGTAGCATTACTGTCTAGGCCACATGGAAGACAGAGTGATGAAAGAACTGAGCAAAAGAGAACTACTTCCGGACCTGAGTGATGGAGTCATGGAGATCTGTGAGTCATATCAGATAGGAAAGCAGAGGAGAGTACAGTTCTTGGTCAGCACAGCTAAGAGAGCAAAACCCCTAGAGTTAGTATACATGGATGTCTGGGGACCAGCCCTGGTTTCTGCAAGGAATGGGGCGATATACTTCTTTACCCTGATAGATGATTTTTTAGGAAAGCAGTAGATCTACTTCATGAAGGAGGAATCAGAGGTCTTCACCAAGTTCAGAATCTGGAAGGCTAAGGTGGAGAAGGAGCAGGATATGAGTGTGAAGTGTCTGAGGTCAGATAGTGGCGAGGAATACACCAGCAGGGAGTTCCAGAGATTTTATGAGGAGTGGGGCATCAAAAGGCACTTCTTGGTAATGAGAACTTCTCAATAGGAAGGGGTGGCTGAGAGAATGAATAGAATACTATTGGAAAAAGCAAGGTGCTTGAGGCTACAGACAGGGCTTCCAAAGATGTTCTGGGTTGATGTAATAGATGTAGCAAGCTACTTGGTCAATCGATCACCGCACACCAGGTTGGATGGAGGCATTCCAAAGGAGATATGGTTTGGAGGGAAGATAAGCTTGAACCAACTGAGGGTGTTTGGATGCATGGCATATGTGCATATTGGTGCTGGGGAGCGGAGTAAGTTGGATGCTAAGTCTAAGAAGATGGTGTTCATGGGCTACTCGCATGGAATCAAGGGGTATCGGCTATGGGATCCCTCAAGAAGAAGGTTGTCATCAGCAGGGATGTAACCTTCGATGAGAGCTCGATTCTTCAGAGTAGAGATGGTACAGATGCATAGCATGAACTATAGGAGGTGAAACACGGTAACACTAGTCAGATGACTTCCTACACAGTCGTACCATTTGCTAGTGGACTAGAAGGATTTGATATTCAGATGGAAAGGACTGACAGAGGGGTCAAAATCCAGGAAGTTCAGTAGGATGCAGCTGAGGAGAGGACTCAGGAGGATGCAGCTGGGCAGAGAACTGATACTGGGATCGCACTACACAGGCCCAGGGGACATGTGCTACCATCAGTTTGATACGGGTTCGAGGATTCGGTGTCATATGCCCTAGTGACATTGAATGGAGACCCTTACACCTATGAGGAGGTTGTGGAAAGCCAAAATAGCTAGGATAGAGATAGGTGGGTCCAGGCTATGGCAGAAGTTGCAAGCTATGGTAGAAGAGATGCAGTCTCTCTATAGGACTGGCATGTGGCAGGTGGTCCAGTTGCCACAAGGAAAGAAATTAATTGATTGCAAATGGGTTTATCAGCGCAAGAAAGAGCCTTCAGAACAAAGGGGTATCAGGTATAAGGTAGGATTAATGGCCAGAGAATACTTTCAAAAAGAAGGCTTCGACTACAGAGAGCTGATGGAAGAAGGAGTGGAGCTAGTGAAGGTATACACCAATGAGAATCCAGTAATGCACTGACCAAGGTTATTTTATGGGATAGCTTTTGTAGGGATTACAGCTGATGGATGCAGCGGATGTGCTGAGGCCTTGAAACTATCAAGGTAGAGATTGTTGGGTCTAGTATGGTGCTATCAAGGCCCCGGAGGGCTAACTTGTATTGGGCTTAGTGTGGGTCCAAGGGTTGAGATTAAATCAAGTCATGGGTGTACACGGGCTTGGGGATTAGTTTAATCTTATTGGGTTAGTCCATGAAAGTTTTTGTTGAGTCTAGGCCTGGCCCACTTCGTGGATGTATTTAAACTCTAGTTTCGAGGGTTTGAAGGAATGAAGAATAAATTCTTTTCTTCCAAGAATAATTTTTCTTCTCTCTCTTCCTCTCCATCTCCTCCCCCATATTGCTGGTTTCGGCTGCTCGCATCATGGATCATCTTGGACGCTAGGCGGGCATTGTGCGTGGAGTGCTCGCATCATGGATCATCTTGGATGCTAGGCGGGCATTGTGCGTGGAGAGCTCCTCTTCACGAAAGAGAACGTGGAAGTCCTTGCTTCACGTGGACGTAGGAAGCTGTGGACGTGGGAAGGGGGAGGGAGAAAATATTTATTTACTAAATCAAAAGGTTCAAGAATGAACGTGTTACTGTTGCGCCAATATGATTGTTGACAAACAAAGGGTTAAAGTCCAGGGTATTTCTCCAGCGAAGTTGATCCCATTGCCATTCATCGAGGACTAAACCCTAATAATTGGTATTAGAGCCTGGTTCAGGAACAAGAAGTTGTTTGGAGATCTTAAAGGGCTAAAAAATTTTAACAAAGCCTCATCATCATACTCTCTATTTTTTGAAATATTTTGTGCTATTTTTTGGTTGAGATCTGGCCATGGGTAGTAGCATAAAAATAGATTTTAAGAAGTTTGATGGGAAGAAAAGTTTCTCCATATGGAAAGTCTGGGTAGAGGACCTTCTTGTACAGCAGGGTTTAGATATGGCTTTACAGGAAAGACCATATGGGATGATAGATAAGCAGTGGATGTCGTTGGAGAAAAATGTATGTTCAATGATCAAGGGATGTCTGGCGAATTCAGTCCTTTATTCAGTGCTGGAGGAGAAGACTCCGAAGGGACTTTGATCGAAGTTGCAAGCCCTTTATATGGGGAAGAATATGTGCAACAAGTTGATGTTGAAGAAGCGCCTCTACAGCCTTCAGATGTTATAAGGTGGAGATGTGCTGGGCCACATCTAGCTGTTCGATCAGGTGAGCAATGAATTGTTGAATGTCAAGTTCAAGCTGGAGGAGGAAGATAGGGCACTTTTGCTATTGTGTCCGCTGCCCACATCACATGACTCATTGGTCATGACGCTGCTCTACGGGAAGGTGACATTGTTCTATGAAGATATTGTCTTGGTACTTCGGACGAATGAGCAGAGGGAGAGGATGACCAAGGAAGCTATTCCCTAGGAGGGTCTATCAGTTGGAGAGAGGTTAGGCAGAGCAGGGACAGGAGCAGGCCTAGGGGACAGTTACAGTCTAGGAAGGCTAAGTGTTATAAGTGTGGTGAGGTAGGACATTTTAAGAGGAACTGTCCTAAGTGGAAAAAGAAAAAAAAGGAAGGATCTGAATCAGTGAGTACAGTTGTAGGACAGAAGGTGCAGGATGATCTCTTGGTGGTATCAGATGGTCACAGTCACAGTACAGAGATGTGTACCTTGGATTCAACCTGTTCTCATCATTACACTCTCAACCGATCGTGGTTCAGTACTTACACAGAGGTTGATGAGGGGTGTGTGACTCTTGGAGATGATCACCCTTGCATGGTGGTAGGGATTGGCATAGTAAGGGTGATAATGTTTGATGGTATGGTATGCACTCTTACAAGCATGCAGCATGTTCCAGAACTCAAGAAGAATCTGGTGTCATTGGGGTACCTGAAGTAGACTGGATACAGCTTCAGCAGTCATGCCAGGAGTGTAGTTCTAAGCATCTCCAATGGAGCTATGGTGATGATGAGAAAGAGAAGGTTGGAGAACAACCTATACAGGTTGGAGGGCTCTATGGTGACCAAAAAATCTGAGGCAACAGCTGTGGAACAGGATCCTTGGGATGTGTACAGGATATGACATTACTGCCTAGGCCACATGGAAGATAGAAGGATGAAAGAACTAAGCAAAAGAGAACTACTTCCGAACCTGAGTGGTGGAGTTATGAAGATCTGTGAGCCATGTCAGATGGGAAAGCAGAGGAGAGTAAAGTTCTTGATCAGCACAGCTAGAAGTGCAAAACCTCTGGAGTTAGTACACATGGATTCTGGGGATCAGCCCCGATTTCTGCAAGGAATGGGGCCATATACTTCTTTACCCTGATAAATGATTTTTTAGAAAAGCAGTGGATCTACTTCATGAGGGAGGAATCAGATGTCTTCACCAACTTTAGAATCTGGAAGGCTGAGGTGGAGATGGAGCAGGATAGGAGTGTGAAGTATTTGAGGTCAGATAGTGGCGAAGAATACACCAGCAGGGAGTTTCAGAGATTTTATGAGGAGTGGGGCATCAAAAGGTACTTTTTGGTAATGAGAACTTCTTAACATGAAGGAATAGCTGAGAGAATGAACAGAACAATGTTGAAAAAAGCAAGGTGCTTGAGGCTACAGGCAGGGCTTCCAAAGATATTATGGGTTGACACAGTAGATGTAGCCAGCTACTTGGTCAATCGGTCACCACACACCAGGTTGGATGGAGGCATTCCAGAGGAGATATGGTCTGAAGGGAAGATAAGCTTGAACCATCTGAGGGTGTTTGGATGCATGGCATATGTGCATGTTGGTGCTGGGGAGCAGAGTAAGTTGGATGCTATGTCTAAGAAGATGGTGTTCCTGGGCTACCCGCATGAAATCAAGGGGTATCGGCTATGGGACCCCTTAGAGAAGAAGGTTATCATTAGCAGGGATGTGACCTTCGATGAGAGCTTGATTCTCTAAAGCAGAGATGGTACAGATGCACAGCAGGGACTATAGAAGGTGGAACACGGTAACACTAGTTAGATGACTTTCTATACAGTCGTGTCATTTGCTAGTGGACTAGGAGGATTTAAGATTCGGGTGGAGAGGACTAACAGAGGGGTCAAAAGCTAGGAAGTTCGGCAGGATGCAGCTGAGCAGAGAACATAGGAAGATGCAGCTGGGCAGAAAACTGATACTGGGATCGCGCTGCATAGGCCCAGAGAAAACATACGACTACCAGTTCAATACAGCTTCGAGGATTCGGTGTCATATGCCCTGGTGACATTGAATGAAGACCCTTACACCTATGAGGAGGCTGTGGAGAGTCAGAACAGTCAGGATAGAGATAGGTGGATCTAAGCTATGGCAGAAGATGCAGGCTATGGTAGAAGAGAAGCAGTCTCTTCATAGGACTGGCACATGGCAGGTGGTCCAGTAGCCATAATGAAAGAAACCATTAATTGCAAATGAATTTATCAGCACAAGAAAGAGCCTTCAGAGCAAAGGGGTATCAGGTATAAAGCAGGACTAGTGGCTAGAGGATACTTTCAAAAGGAAGGCTTCGACTACAGAGAGCTGATGAAAGAAAAAGTGGAGCTAGTGAAGGTACATACCAAGAAGAATCCAGCAATGCACTAACCAAGGTTCTTTCACGGGACAGCTTTCGTAGGGAATGCAGCTGATGGACGCAACAGACGTGCTGAGGCCTTGAAAGCACCAAGGTAGAGATTGTTGGGTCTGGTATGGTGCTATCAAGGCTTAGGGGGGCTAACTTGTATTGGACTTGGTGTGGGTCCAAGGATTGAGATTAAATCAAGTCACGGGTGTACACGGGCTTGGAGATTAGTTTAATCTCATTGGGTTAGTCCATGGGAGTTTTTATTGAGTCTGGGCCTGGCCCACTTCATGGATGTATTTAAACTCTAGTTTTTAGGGTTTGAAGGAATGAAAAACAGATTCTTTTCTCCCAAGAATAATTTTTCTTCTCTCTCTCCCTCTCCATCTCCTCCCCCTGATCATCTTGGACGCTAGGCAGGCGTTATGCGTGGTGGAAGACGCCTCCCTCTCCATCTCCTCCCCCTGATCATCTTGGACGCTAGGCGGGCGTTATGCGTGGTGGAAGACGCCTACGTGGGATTGAGTTATGTGGCATTGCGTGGATGAATAGAGTTCATGGCCTTGGATTCCAAGAAGGAAGATCTGGTGTTCAGATTTGAAGAGCTCCTCTTCACGGAAAGAGAACGTGGAAGTCCTTGCTTCACGTGGACATGGGAAGCAAACGTTGGTAGGGGGGAAAGAAAGAGAGTCTCCAGCAAAGAATAAGAAAAGATACGGAAAGAGAACGTGGAAGTCCTTGCTTCACGTGGACATGGGAAGCAAACGTTGGTAGGGGGGAAAGAAAGAGAGTCTGCCGTGGTTTGAACTCTGGATCAAAAGGTTCAAGAATAAATGTGTTACCATTGCGCCAATCTGATTGTTGACAAACAAATGGTAAAAGCCTAGGGTATTTCTACAGCTAAGTTGATCCCATTGCCATTCATCGAGGACTAAACCCCAACAATAAGATTAGTAGTTACCACATCCTAGTTACAAAGGAGAAAGGAAGGGAAAAAAAGAGAAAGGAGCTCAGCTTCATATTAACAACTGGTGTCCATGGCTTCCATCAAGAGAGACCTCTTGGTTCTGATGACCATTCTCTCCATCTTCTGCCTCCTGTGTTCCCAGCTGGCCATAGCAGCAAGGCTTCTCGGGGTGGAGCAGCAGCTGGCAAGAGTCGGCTTCACATGTTGAAAAATTTTTGGTAGCACTCTGAAAATTCTCAAGGAGATATACTTGGTGTGGGAGAAATATCATTTATATTATCATTTCATAAAGCTCTCCACACTACTTAAACTCAATACATATTATCCTATATATACATATGAAGGTGAGTTTTGGTCTACCCCATAAATACATAATAATTCTCTTTGAATATCTAAATGACTTTTAGATTTTCTAACTAATTCTTAATTCTGAATAACTCTTAGAACTCCTGATTCATTTAACTCATATAGAAAATATAACAACTCTTAGACTTCCACTCTCATTAACTCCAACATCTCCTCATTAATTTATAATTTTTCATAATATCTTCAATTACTGATCTGAATCACAACTAGAAGAAAAATCTCTTATGATAATTGCTCTTTTCATTGATCAATGAGGTGGATATCTTATATCTTCTTCAATCACCCTTTCTTCATCTTCTATGATAACTCTTTTTTTTATCGTCAGCTTTAGTTCATTTAATTCTTTAATTACATCTTCATATTTATTCTTCAGCTCTTCATAGGCTTCATGCAAATTTGGCATTGATATCTTGACATCTTCAATTTTCTAAAAATAAACATCTTTCATAGTAATATTATAAATATTTTTTTAAATAGATAATTGCTTATAATGCTGCAGTATTTTTTGCTACCTTCTTTGTAATAGTTACATAACTGTCGATCACAAAACGTTTACATATATCTTTAAAAATGATTGTTACCATAAAATTTGGAGAATGATCTGGTTCAAACTTCTCACTTGTATACCTTGTTGGAGAACACAACCATAACTATTATCTTTTCATCCTCCATTTTGCTCAATTGGTATTATTAACGAGGTCTCTTATCTTTAACCTCTAGAGAGTGCTCTTGTCTTTTTTTTCTTTTTCAAAGTCTCTTTATCTTAGACTTACACACTTCTCAATGGGTTCTTTTTGACCCAAAGATTTAATACCTTGATGGAGGATATAAATAACTTCTTCACGAACTTCTTTCGATTCTGAAGCTACTTTCTGCTTGCTTTAAGATCTATCAGGCTCTTTAGCTCTCTGGCTCTCTTTCTTGCTTTAGGATCTCCTAGGCTCTTTGGCTCTGATACCACTTGTTGAAAAATTTCTGATATGTTAGTCTGCTATTAATCATCGTTGGGTGATATTGTGGTTTATATTTGCTCATACGTTCTCCTAGTGTGGCATATATGCCACACATTTAGGAGAACATATGGGAAAATGCTGCTGAAATTTCAACGTAATCGATCGATGATAATTAATAGTAGAATAACATATCACAAAAAATATTCTTGAATGGGATAGGGCCTTACCTTTTAGACATGGAGTGAAGGTGGAATTAATTTAGGACACTTGAATGCTTGTGAAGTCTCATGATTAAACGGACCGCCTTGCGGCCCGACCCGAACTCAAGCCTTAGCATTAGCCTAGCATGAACCTGTGCCTCGGTCCTTGCTAGCACGCCAAGGATCATAGCCGTGGCCGAGCCTTGCAGGGTAGGGACCTTAGTTGTCTAAAAAAAAATTGGTTTAGTTATAAATTATTTAAATGGTTGTTATTAACCTTAGTTGTGTAAAATAAATAATTTAGTTATATATTTAGTAATGCTAATATAATTTTATAATGTTGTTTCCTTTAATGGTTTACTAGAAATTGTATAAGTCGGTCAAAAATGAGGGGGGCTCGCTCGTGGATATATGCAAGGATAAAAGATGGCTTGCTTAATCCAGATTTTCTGAATGGATTGGAAGAATTTATCGCATTTGCATGTAGCCAACCTTAATGGATGGATGCGCCTAGGATTAGGTGCCCATGCAACTATCACATGTGTCAGAATAAAGCCTACAGAGATGTCGAAACTGTTAAGGTGCATCTGTGTAAAAAGGGGTTTGTTCCTGATTACGATGTTTGGTACTGTCATGGTGAACCAGAGGAAATTCCAGCAGTTGTTACAAGCCAATAAGTGTCAATTCCCGTTGATGAACCATTTGTGAATCTAAACACATATGAAGAAATGGTGATGAATGCATCAGGTAATGAATTCAATCAGAATACATTTATGGAAGAACCAAATCCAGATGCACAGCAATTTTATGATATGTTGCGTGCTACAAATCAAGAATTGTATCCTGGTTGTGAGGGTCATTCCCAGTTGTCTACGGCTGCTCGGTTGTTGAACATTAAGGCAGAACATCGATTATCAGAAAAGGCGTTTAATTCTGTAGCTGGGTTAATCAAGGAAATTTTGCCAAATGATAATGTTGTAGCAGATAGTTTTTACTCAACGAAGAAGTTGTTGCGTGGGCTTGGGCTCCTGGTTAATAAGATCGATTGTTGCTTGAACAATTGTATGATATATTGGGGTGAAGACTTGGAGCTGAGATGGTGTAAGATTTGTGGGCAATCGAGGTACAAAAACGGTGAAGGGGGAGCTAGTACAAGTAGGAGGAAAAGTGTTCCTTACAAGAGGATGCATTACTTTCCTCTGACTCCACGCCTACAGAGATTATACAGATCTGAGGCTACAGCTGCTGATATGAGATGGCATGCCGAACATGAATCTAAAGAGGATGAAATGCGGCATCCATCAGATTCAAAAGCTTAGAAGCATTTCAATAAAATCATCCTGATTTCACTGAAGATATAAGGAATGTGAGATTAGGTCTTTGTACCGATGGCTTCCAACCATTCGGTCAAGCGGGGCAACAGTATTCATGTTGGCCTGTAATACTGACTGTATATAACCTTCCTCCATGGAAGTGCATGAAAGATACTGCAATGTTTTTGATAGTTTTGGTTTCAGGACCATCAAATCCAAAGGAAAAGATTGATGTCTTCCTGCAACCGTTGGTGGCCGAATTAAAAATGTTATGGGAAACAGGATTCGTAGCCTATGACATTTCTATGAAACAGAATTTCATCATGAGAGTTGCTTTGATGTGGACAATAAGTGACTTCCTGGCATATGCAATGTTGTCTGGTTGGAGCACTGTTGGACGTCTCGCATGCCCTCATTGCATGTATGATTCGGATGCATTTACATTGCAGAAGAGTGGTAAGCAGTCATGGTTTGATAATCATAGGAAGTTCTTGCCCCCAAATCATCCTTACAGGCGTAACTTGATCACCTTCCGGAAGAACAAAGCAATCACAAAATTCGCCGAACCGATTAGGTCCGGCACGGATAATTTGATACTATAGAGCATTTGGGGTTGAGGTATGCTTGGGAACCAGATGCAGATAGAATAAATGGCCGTATATATAAAGAACATAACTGGAAGAAGTGGAGTATATTTTAGGATTTGCCTTATTGGAGCATAAATCTCATCCGGCACAACTTGGATGTTATGCATATCGAGAAAAAAAATTTTGATAACATATTTAACACGGTGCTAAACATCCCGGGAAAAATAAAAGACACTGCAAAGTCAAGAGAAGAACTTAATCAGTATTGCAGAAGAGGTGATTTGAGGAGGAGTACCGACGGGACCTATCCTAAAGCCTGTTACACTCTTGACAGAAATTCACGAGAAGTTTTATGTAACTAGCTTAGAGGGTTAAAATTTCCAGATGGTTATGCCTCAAATATCGGTAGGTGTGTGGACATGCATAAGCTCAAGTTGTTCGGCATGAAGAGTCACGACTGTCATGTTTTCATGCAACGGTTATTGCCTATAGCTTTTCGTGAGTTGCTTCCGCAACATGTCTGGAAGGCATTGACAGAGCTCAGCTTGTTCTTCAAGGAGTTGTCTGCCACAGTCATTACTTCTACATCCATGGCAATGCTTGAGGAAGAAATTTCAATTATTTTATGCAAGCTGGAGCGAATATTTCCTCTCAATTTTTTTGACTCAATGGAGCATTTATCGGTTCACTTGCCATACGAAGCGAGCATAGCTGGTCCCAAGCAGTATCGCTGGATGTATCCTTTCGAGAGGTAAATATATACATCATTAAGACATATTGACATTTCAAATATTATTTCATTGTGAGAAAATTGGTTAATTTTTTGTCTCAACTTTACATATAGGTACCTTAAGAAGTTAAAAAATAATGTGCGTAATAAGGCAAGGGTTGAAGGTTCTATATGCAATGCACACTTGGTCGAAGAAGTTTCAGCTTTTTCCTCGCATTACTTTGAGGGTCACGTCCACACGAGGAGCCAAAATCTTGGTCGTAACGATGACGTATGTGTGGACGAAGGAGAACCTAATGACGGTAGAATATCAATTTTTAAAGGTATCGGCCATTCATTTGGGGGGCAGAAGTCAAGAAATCTTAGCGATATGGAGTATAATGCAGCACATTATTATATCCTAATGAACTGTAGAGAAGTCGATCCATATATTGAGTAAGTGTATACTTCAATGCTTAATTAGAACTTCTAATTTAAATTACAATATACCACAATATTTAATTGCTAACATCAGTTTTAATCCTTATCATCCCATAAGGATGTATTGTGATAGACAACGACAGATGAATCCCGACATCAGTCAATTTGCAATTGGACAGAAGTTAGAAACGGAGTTCGCTTACTGGTTTTATGAATTTGTGAGTAGTATCACTCAATCAATTTCAATAATGGCTTTAATTTTTCGAATTGGTTGTGAATAGCTTATTAATTTATAGGTAAACGGTCCATGGTCCCCAACCGACAATATTTTCATTAAATGTCTATCGCAATGGCCATTGAAGACCGTAACAACCTCTACTGGCTATTTTGTTAATGGGTACAACTTTCAGATTGAACGATTAGCAGCTTCAAGAGGCACGCAGAACTTGCATGTGTGTTAAAGGAGAAAGTGTTGGAGCAAATATGTAGGATTATTACGAAAAGTTTGTAGAGGTGGTTGAAGTTGAATATCCCGGTTGGCCTATAAAACGAACCGTATTGTTTCATTACGATTGGTTCGATCCGACAGTTCCTGTGGGCAAAAGGGTTCATAACGACTACAATTTGGTTAAAGTGAACCATCAACGAAGATTGCAGAAATATGACCCATTCATCCTTGCATCCCAAGCTCAGCAAGTGTTTTACTGCGGATATCCAAGTTTGCGCAACGACAAGCGAGATTGGTGGGCTGTTTCTAAAATCGTCCCATGTTCAACAATCTTATTAGAGGAGAGTTCATCAAGTCAATCAGCCGAGTGCCCTGCATTTCAAGAGGATGAGATGGAAATGCATGCAATTGAGGACAACATAAGGGCTCCTGAAACATCACTTAGAGATCCAAATGGTGATGTCCAAGAAATTGCGGATGCAAATGTTCGATTTCCTTCCGATGATAATGAAACTGAATCGCAGTCCGATACGGCATCGGATGTTGAACCAACATTTCACGAAACAAATGACACCGATTAAACATAGAGGTTTTTTTAAATTCAACTTTATTTTATAAGTGTTAAATTTTTACATAGTCAATCATTAATCATAATTTAATTGCATGAATCTTTAGTATTTTCAGTATGACGGGCAGAGGTAGATCTACCGACGACATACGGAGTGAGCAGGGACGTAGCCCTGCTGCATCAGATCACATGAGCTTTGGAGATGGAGAGTTCGGATCTCCACACATCGCATAGCCTTCGATCTCTCCAGCAGTCGGTGGTGATCCTGCATTGGTATTACCATCCAGCCGATCGGCACATACCTCCGAGAGTTCTTCCACCATCGGTCGCACCATACTTTGACTTGATGCTCATGGGCTGTAAGTATATACTAATTAAAAATATGTTTATATTTTTAAGTCAATTACTTATAAACATACATTTTTTTAATAGATTTATTGAGCAGCATCATGTATCTAGCCACATCAGCGCCGTATTTCAGAGGCGTGCAGATCCCAGTGGCTACAATTGGCGCCACGTATCTCCAGCCACGATGAAGTTTTATTTTTCTGAGTTTCAGGTAAACTTATTAAATACAATTTATCACTGATATAAATTTTCTTAATATTAATAAATTCTGAAACTAACTATTTATTTAATGCAGAAAAAGTTTACGTTGGATCCTGCCAGCCAAGATGCCATTAGGGCAGCATGGGAGGCTCTTATGGGACGCCGATACTCCGACATGCTTCATCGTTGGAGATCATCGGGTCAGCGTCCTGTGCATGTGCTAGAGGGTATTTGGCACGAGTGGCAGCAGGCCTGGCAGTCCGATGGCTGGCATAGGAGGTCCGCATCAGCTAGCACGAACCGCCGATCCGAGAAGGGCGGTCCTGGCACGGGTCTCTCCCACCATACTTCGGGCTCCATTTTGATTCAGGAGCACAGACGTCGTATGGTAAGAAAATATAAATAATTTAATTACTAATTTAGTTCTTTACAAATATTTATATTAATATCAATTTTTTTATTGTTATAGTCTGAGCAGGAGGGTGGAGATCCTGGTGAGTTTCGTCTATTCAAAGCGACACACACCAGGAGGGACGGTTCCTGGGTCGACACGCGATCACGGGAGGTTGCAGTAAGAAATTAGCTTTATGTAGTATCTGTTTAATTTCTAAAATTTTATTTCGAGAAATTTATTAACTCATTTATTATTGATTTTATAATTCAAAGACTTGAGTCGAGGAGCTTCGCTCCCGGGCATCGTAGGTCGACTCCACTGATGGGGAGACGCCCGTCGAACTCTCAGCAGAGGAGAGTTAGTGTGTGTTTTTGGAGGCTGTTGGTGCCCAGCCGCGAGACCGCAGGGTCTATGGTCTGGGCACTAGAGCTTCTTCATATCTTTCCCATCATGCCTCCAGCTTGTGATTTTCTGGTGATATTCATGCGGAGTGTTTAGACGACATTCGGAGATCTATTGCAGAGGAGGTTCAGTAGGACGTTCGTCAGGAGGTTCGGCAGGAGGTCGAGCACGAGTTCGAGCAGCGTATGCGAGGCCAGGATCAGGAGCTTGTAGACGTGCAAGATCAGATGCGTCATTTGCAGGATATGGTTAGCTGCTTGTCGCAGGGTCTCCAGCCTCCACGTGATCGCTCAGATTCTTGATGTATTTTTTTTTATTTTTATATGTTGTATATGAAAACTTTAAAATTTTAATATATTAATTATTTTTGGAAATTGAATGATTATTGTTTGGATCAATATGAGTGAAGAATGTTTCTATCAATATTTAAATGTAACGAAATCGTATTAACCGTTTTAATTTTTAATATTTTATTTTATTTACAAAATTTAATTAGCGATGCATTAGCGACTGAAATTGCATCGCTAATATTTTTAAATATTATTATTAAATATTGTGACGCAATGACCTGGCATCACAATAATTTAAAAAAAAAATTTAATAGCGACGCATTAGCGACTCAAATTGCATCACTATTATATCTAAAATATTATTATTAAATATTACGACGCAATGACCTTGCGTCGCAATATTTAAAAAAAATTTCTTGGCGACGCATTAGCGACTCAAATTGCGTCACTATTATATCTAAAATATTATTATTAAATATTACGATGCAACTAAATACGTCACAATATTGCGACGCATTTGAATGCGTCACAATATTTAATAATAATTTTAAATATTAAAAATTAGTTTTAAATTTAGCGATGCATTTGGATGCGTCGCAATATTGCGACGCATTGTTGCGTCGCAGAGAGTCGCAATATTGCGACGCAATTGCGACAAATTGAGATTGCGACGGACATCTGAGCGATGTCGTCATTGCATCGCTATTGCGTCGCAATAGCATGTTTAGCGATGTATTTGCGACGCATTTGGGCATCGCAATATTTTTTTTCCCTTGTAGTGCATATAGAAAATATAACAACTCTTAGACTTCCACTCTCATTAACTCCAACATCTCCTCATTAATTTATAATTTTTCATAATATCTTCAATTACTGATCTGAATCACAACTAGAAGAAAAATCTCTTATGATAATTGCTCTTTTCATTGATCAATGAGGTGGATATCTTATATCTTCTTCAATCACCCTTTCTTCATCTTCTATGATAACTCTTTTTTTATCGTCAACTTCCGTTCATTTAATTCTTTAATTACATCTTCATATTTATTCTTCAGCTCTTCACAGGCTTCATGCAAATTTGGCATTGATATCTTGACATCTTCAATTTTCTAAAAATGAATATCTTCATAGTAATATTATAAATATTTTTTTAAATAGATAATTGCTTATAATATTGCAGTATTTTTTGCTACCTTCTTTGTAATAGTTACATAACTGTCGATCACAAAACTTTTACATATATCTTTAAAAATGACTATTACCATAAAATTTGGAGAATGATCTGGTTCAAACTTCTCACTTGTATACCTTGTTGGAGAAAAATTTATTTTCTCAAGTATTTCTTTGAGCATTACCTTGTATGGCACAACCATAACTATTATCTTTTCATCCTCCATTTTGCTCAATTGGTATTATTAACGAGGTCTCTTATCTTTAACCTCTAGAGACTGCTCTTGTCTTTTTTTTCTTTTTCAAAGTCTCTTTATCTTAGACTTACACACTTCTCAATGGGTTCCTTTTGACCCAAAGATTTAATACCTTGATGGAGGATATAAATAACTTCTTCACGAACTTCTTTCGATTCTGAAGCTACTTTCTGCTTGCTTTAAGATCTATAAGGCTCTTTAGCTCTCTGGCTCTCTTTCTTGCTTTAGGATCTCCTAGGCTCTTTGGCTCTGATACCACTTTGTTGAAAAATTTTTGGTAGCACTCTGATAATGCTCAAGGGGATATGCTTGGAGTAGAAGAAATATCATTTATATTATCATTTTATAAAGCTCTCTACACTACTTAGACTCAATACATAATGTCCTATATATATACATATGAAGGTGACTTTTGGTCTATCATTATAAATACATAATAATTCTTAACTCTTTGAATATCTAAATGACTCTTAGATTTTTTTAACTAATTTTTAATTCTAGATAACTCTTAGAATTCCTGACTTATTTAACTCACATAGAAAATATAATAAGTCTTAGACTTTTCCTCTCATTAATTACAAATTAACTCCAACATCACATTTCAATCCCTACCACAAGGCTCAACACCAACTCGCATTTCTTCTTGTTGCACCAGTGGATCAACCACGAGTGGAACCTGCCCCCCACCATCTTGAAATGATGACGAACATTATTGAATCAAGTTAAACTAGAATACTTAGTTTTGGCCTCGAGTTCATAAGATTCCTAGTCTCAAACGACAGATTTGGATGCAATAGAAGTTCCTGCTTTGATTCTTGTTTCTCTTTTTTTCATATTTTTTCTTTGTTTCTAATCTTAAACTTTAATAAAATTCTATATGCCTTTGAAAAGAAGTGAGAAAAGAGAAAAGGAATAAAGTTTTTAACTTACTACATGCTTCTAACAAATCTATCATTATTAGCATGGTGAGAGGCCTTAGCAGTGCCTTCCATCTTGCGATTTCTTCATACTCTTCTATGGCTTGAGAAGGTCTGAGCTTCTGAGGGCTGGCATTTATAGACCTCTATGGTCTATATGCAATGGCTTCTTGAACCATAATTAAACTTTAATGGACAAATCTCTACAAAAAAGACAGGATATCGCATTCTTGTTAGACTTTTGGCTGATTCATGGGAAGTTGCTTTCTTTAATATGTGGTCCACTCTAACCATTGAATTCTTTAGTTGAACTACCAATGAGAAAAGTCATAAATATCTAGGTCCTAAGAAACACCATAAACTCCATAAATTTTGCACAAACATTTAAGCTTGTATCTTTAATGGCACATTGGGTGCAAATAGCTGCACTTTTGTTTAATTTATTTGATAGGAAGATGTATACAATTAATAAGTTCGAATTGTTGCCCTCATATAATTATTATTATAGAAATGTAAAGGATCCCTAGAGAGAGTAGGTGTCTAGATGAAAACAAATGATAATTACTAATGCAAAAATTATGTCTCTTTACAGGGATCTAGAGACAGCATTTCAATTGGATGAGAGTTGTATCTTTTGTGATAAAGAAAGATACTCATTTCCTTGCGCCCATCCATCATCCAATCATCCATTAGATACATCTCAAAGAACTCCGAACTCAGCCTATCATATGCTCTATAGGTCTCAAAGTAATATATATTGGTGATGATCTAACAGTGCACAGCCGTGAAGGAATGGGGTATCCTTCCTTTTAGCACAAAGTATATAACTTGACCATCTTCCAATGATTAGCATAACATAAATATGATAATATTAATATTACTATTCAGTGTTGCAAAAGTTGTATGGCACCTTAGGGTTGTAACTCTAATGTTGAAAAGAAAAATTAATTATACTTAGGAAAAGGAAACCTAAATTGTAAATAACTAACAATGAAGAAAATAGAAATAATTGAGGCTTAAAGAACTCTTTTAATTAACTAAATCACATCAATCTAAGAAAATCTTGATATCAAAGAAATCTTCAACATTGGAGAAACTGAATATCTCACCTCCCTTAAAAGTCAACCTTGTCCTCTTGGTCAAAAATTAGGAAAGTTCTTCTGCAGCTTGTAAATATACTCACGCATGGCCTTTTCAGAAGTTGAATCAAATTTTTTGTGCTCCTAATAATGCTAAAATGAATTAACTTATGTGGTGATGTTATTTTTTGATAGTCTATTGGTAGATAATATAATTTTTCATTAGACTTGCTTAAAGAAACCGATTTGTTGATATTCATGGTAATAATAGGCAGAGGACATTCTAATCAATTACTAATTTTGGTGGTTTAGTCTTTAAGGTGCTAGCCCACTATTTTCAATTACATTTACAATACTAATTTCATTTGAGTTATCCTCCTTGGCCATATTCATAGGGATGGCTGGTTAATAAGTAGAATATTCTTCTCTAAACTCATTATCCTTTAATAAATATATGGTTAAGTACATAACAATGCTTCCTTTAGCCTTCATCTTTTCAATGGCATGGCCACTAAAGATCTTTATGAGCGGATTTGCATATCCTTTAATTAAGTGTATAATTTTATTCTTGATCTTCAAAACTACATGATAAGCTGAAAAAATTTCATAAAATTAGTATCAAGATGCAGAGCAATAAACGTCAAGAACCACATCACATCCTTGGAATAGTAGTATATAAAAATCATATGTAAAGTTGAACCTTGCATAGATATAAAAAGATTGTCACATGAACCTTGAATTCATATGCTCTCATAATTTACCACCATGACCTAAAGAGACTTGACTTTTAACTATCAAAAAGTGAAGTGCTTAACCAATTTTGGATAAATAAAATTATGGGTGGTACTAAAGTCGATAAAATTAGTAATTAATTAGTGGCTTCTTTAATTATTCTTTCACTCTCATTGTTTGAGAAGATAAAATATTAATAATAGGATGCATGAAAACTTTTATCAACAAATCATTCATCCACTCTTCCTTGCCTTCTTTATCTCCCAATGTCAATTCTAGTTCATCATCAAATCAATCAGCATCAATAAAAAATAATTTAGCTTTACAATGATGGCTTACACCAACTTTTTCATCACACAAATCATTTTTTCTTCTGGCTTTTATATTTGTTGGCTTCAATCATTTGATTGGAATAGGAAAATATATATGTAGGATTGCTGTTGAAAATTGGAGTGGTTTCCACAGGGTGACTTATCTTTGGCTTAGGAAAAGCAGGTAATTACTTTTCCATAAGTCTAATTAACTTAATAATTTTTGTTAATGATTGGCCGAAGCATAAAAGCATCGTGTTTGATTTTTTCTTTAAATCTATCTATAAAGTAGCTTACATAAAATTTCTTCTTTAATCCTATAGTATGATTATTAAGCTGTTAAAATCAACATTGATACTCATGCACCAGTAGAGGCCTAGGACCACTTAATGAATTATTTAGTAAAATTCTTATAAATATTTGAACCAAAAAAAAAATGCGGAGACATCCCACAAATTCTTCCATACCATTATATCTAGTTCTTTCTTCATTCGCTCTGCAACATCTCTTTTAAAGGTGAAAAGAGGCTATGATACTCGTTTAAGTTTTTTTAATAAGGTTGAACCTGTAGACCTGTTATGCTTGATATATCAAACCGTTGAAAATATCAACTCCATGAAAAGGGAAGAACTTAAATTTTAAGCGTACGTTTGGAGTTACGTGCTTGAAGGGGGTCAGCTACGAAGACAAGGTTGACTTGCAGGGTCCTCACAACTTGCGGACCATTTCGTCTTCGACGTTTCGTTTTATGACCGGGCTCAAGAGATGACAAAAAAGACGCGCTAGTTTTACCCAAAAGATAAATCACCTTGTATTCCAACAAGGGGCCATGGAACTCGACCTCCTGCTGCGAGTTCCTAGCAATTCCTTTCAAGAAAGCCTACCAAACGGTATATCAAGTTGAATTCAAAGTTCCTTCTGCTTACGGCGCTATTTAGTTTGAACGCGGAATGAATACCCCTCGATCGGGTCTTTCTAATATTTCTCTCCTCCCAAAACACACGTAAAGAAAATCATACATATATATATATAGTCCCCTTTGCCTCTCTTCCTTCCATCAACAATCCAAATAAGATCAGTACGTAGTTACCACATCCTAGTTACAAAGTAGAAAGGAAGGGGGGAAAAAAGAGAGAGCTCAGCTTCATATTAACAACTGGTGTCCATGGCTTCCATCAAGAGAGACCTCTTGGTTCTGATGACCATTCTCTCCATCTTCTGCCTCCTGTGTTCCCAGCCAGCCACAGCAGCAAGGCTTCTCGGGGTGGAGCAGCAGCTGGCAAGAGTCGGTTTCACGTTCCGATCCCTGCAAGGCCCGACACCAGGTCACCGTTCTGGTTGCACCAGCGGATCAGGCACCACGGGTGGAACCTGCCCCCCACGGCCTTGAAATGATGACGAACGTGACTGAATCAAGTTAATTAAACTAGAATACATAGTTGTGTTCTCGAGTTCACAAGATTCCTGATATCGAACGACAGATTTGGATGCAATAGAAGTTCCTGTTTTAATTCTTGTTTCTCTTTTCTTTTCGTATTTTTGCTTTGTTTCTAATCTTAAACTTTAACAAAATTCTATAGGCATACCTCGGTGCCTATTGTTGCCTCAAAGAAAAGAAGTGAGAAGAGAGAGAAGGAATAAAGTTTTAGCTTACTGCATGCTTCAAAAAATCTATCATTATAAGCATGGTGAGAGGCCTTAATTAGCAGTGGCTTCCGTCTTGCCTACGTATTTCTTCACGCTCTTTTGTGACTTGAGAAGGTCTGAGCCTCTTAGGGCTGGCATTTATAGGCCTTTGGTATGCAATGGCTTCTTGAATTGTAATCGCATTCTTGTTAGACTTTTAATGGCTGGTTCATGGGAGGTTGCTTTCTTTAATATACTCTAACCATTCAATTCTTCTGTTGACTACCAATGAGAAAAGTCATAAATATCTAAGTCCTAAGAAGCACCATAAACTCCGTAAATTTTGTCCAAATATTTAAGCTTGCATCTCTAACGGCACATTAGGTACGAATAGCCTTATTTTTGTCTAGTTTATTTGATAGTAAGATGTATAAAATCAATAGGTTTGAATTGCTGCCATCATATAATTATTATTATAGAAATGCAAAGGATCCCTAGAGAGAGAGAGAACAAATGAACGCCAAATGATAATTACTAATACAAAAATTATGTCTAGAGATATTTACAAAGAGTTAGACACAGCATTTCAATTGGACGAGAGTTGCATCTTTAGTGATAAAGAAGAATACTCATTTCTTTGCGCCCATCCATCATCCCTTCATCGATTAGATACATCTGAAAGCACTCCGAACTCAGCCAATCATCTGCTCCATGGATCTCTTAAAGTGATATGGAAAATCATCTAACATTGTACGGGTGTGAAGGAGTGAGGTAGCCTTCCTTCTAATGCAAAGTATACAACTTGGTCTTGTTCCAATAATCACCGTAACATAAGCAGGTTTTTTAATTAGTTAATGTGTGATTAGCATTGAAAAATAGAGGACAAATAAGAATTCCATGCAAAAAAAGCTTCATAAATTATTTTTATTTATGATGCTAAGCACATGCCAAGTGTTGTCAACCACACGAGGTTGAGTTGGTTTGGCACCATCCTTGAATGAAAGGAAGGCCATGTTTGATTCTAATAAAACAGTTTACGAGAGTTTTCAACCATGTGAACGATGAAAGTGATGTGAACAATATTGTAACTTTAAGATCCCTTAGTTAATTTCTCGATGGAAAAAAAAAAATCCTCTTGGCTTCCAAAAAGAACTTTAAAAAATATATATAACTTTCTTTAAGCTAATTAACGGTTTTACTGAGATCTTGAAACCCTCGAAGTTTTTGAATTTGGGAGAACCGGCTCCAAAATGAACTCTTAGGTAGTGTTTGAAATAGGGGATAAAAGGGGATATACAGGGGATATCCCCTCTTATCCCCAAAAGCCATAACTATAAGGTTGTGTTTGATATGGTGGATAAAGGGAGATATCCCCTGTATATCCCTTCTTATCCCCAAATGCTATAGCTACAGAGGATAGTGCTGAAAAAGTTTAACCAGAGGAGATAACCTATGTTTAACCATGGGTTATCCCCTGAACTTATTCCCTAGGGAACCCAGGAATAACTAAAGTTATCCCTTGATGACAGAGTGGTAATTTTAAAAAGGTGCTTATCCCCTCAGCTATCCCCTGGATAAATGCTATCATGTACATTTATCCAGGGATAGCCAAAAAGCTATCAAACACAACCTAAGGGATAGCTGGGAATAAAGTTAACCAAAGGGATAATCCATGGTTAACCATGGGATATCCCCTCAATTTATTCCCTAAAAAATGCAGGAATAGCTGGTTATCCCTCCAAATAAGAGTAAAAAAAAGTTATCCTATGGATTTACCTTTTTGCATTTGATATGATCAATGGGATAGCCAAGGGATATCCCTAGGGATAGCCAAGGGATATCCCTAGGGATAGCCAGGGAACAAACTCTATCTCGTACACTTATCCATGGATAATATTTTTTCTATCAAACACTACCTTAAGCTTCGTCTAGTTCTATATCTTTTTCGAGTTTCTTCGTCGTTGTTTTGATAGGACTTAGGAGGACTTAGGAGAACAAAATAACGAGATCGAGGGAGTTATTCTGAGGAGGGAGAATGTAGTGGCACCTAATTGAGTCCGGATGATCCGAGAATCTATGTAACTCATTTAATAATTAGATCGTATTTAAGTGGGCATAAACATATGACTTTTTTTCAACTCGTATAATTTGACATACGATTTTGTTTCATCTAGCCCATATAATTCATCCAATATTAAATCATCATAAAATAAAAGCAAAAATCTTTCCATTCAAGAGATGAAATAAAGTAAGATAAATATAAACCTTCACTTCATTTTTTTTTCTTCTATTTTGTTTATTTTATGTATTAGATAAAAATATATAAGTAATTTTTAATATAAGTTAAATAAATTTAATGCACCGTGTTTATGTTTGCAGGTCATATTGCATAAGCTGATATGTTAAATGATAATGCTAACTAAAGATCAATTTTGAAATATATGATCAATTCGAGATATGATTTATTTATTAATTATATTTAATGAATCAATCTGATTTTGATTCGAATTTGCTTATGCTCAACTCAATTTTGCTAAATTTTTTTATTGAGTTCGAGTCATACTTATGTATCATGTCTAATTATATAAAATAATTAAATATTAAATAATAAAGATAATTTAACCTATTAATTAATAGGTTTATGATGATTATTTGTGCGTTTATCAAATACCTTTGAAAACTAGCCATTTTTATCAATTATAAAGGGTATTTAAGAAAGTGAACAAAATACTCTTTAAAACTAGCCTTTTTTGCTGTTAGGGGCATTTTTGCCCTTTCTTGTTAGGCCTAGCTTGCTAGATGCATGCTCGATGAGTTGTACCTAATGTGTCAGCTTAATTGGCCATTATGCAGGCTAGCTCATCGGGCCTAGTGTGCTGAAGAATGGGTTACAGATCATGCCATACTAGCCCATGATGGGTCATTGTGCCAGCACAATTTGCTTGCCCACCAAGGGGACTATGCTGTATTGACCCATGATAGGCTATCGTGTCGGTATACTCACCAAGTTGGCCATGCCATGCATGACAAGATGACTGTGCAGTCGGGCCATGCCGGGCCCGAGCTAGCCTAACCCATTTAACGCCTCTACTTCTATCCTCCCTCCATCATGTACCATCATACTTTTATCATCCTTCATCACTACCACCACCCTCCAATACCACTATTGTTACTATACCTCAAATATGCCCATACCTCTATCCATTCCCACCATAGCTGCTACTAGCTCTACCATCCACTACTCTTACCATACCTCCATCATGCCCATCATCCACCATCTCACCTATTCACCACCCTTCAGTATCACCACCATCACCACCACCATCATCACCGTACTTGTACCACCTTTTACTAACACCACCTTCTTCATCATCTACCATTATACTTCCATCATCAACCACAATTCATAGCCTATCTTTTTTAAAAAACAAAAAATGATTTCTTATTTTCAACAATAAACATATTTTTTAGATTTTCTATAGAGAAAAAAATGAAAATAAAGATAAAAACTAGCAAGGGAGAATAAAAATTGTTTTTCATAACTAAACAAGCCCTTGATTTCCTTGCTTCTCATCAACATGACTAGTTGTTTCCTATGGAGGAATCACCACGATTTAAGGGGCTATGCTCTATATCGTTCTATTGATGTTGATTCTGTTCTTGATGAAAAAAGAGTTGCTAAGGTGGGGTAAATTGATCGGGCTTGGAGACTTAAGTATACTCATGAGATTAGGGCAACCCTACCCAACCCTAAGGTGGGTATGGCTAGGGAGCACGTATGGAATTCCTCATTGCAAGTTGGTACAGATAATAGTATACCTACCTAAATCTGCCCCATTGCTAACCCTAATCTAATAATATCTATAATTGACTTGTAACGAAATCCTTCAACTTGTCCAACAAGGTGTCGTAACTCACCGTGCCACATTAGTTAGCTTACATTTTCTCTCCCAAAAATAGATTCATAATGGCTTTTTCTTTAAAAACTAATTTAATTCTATTTGCCTTCGTTAATTAGAAGGTGCGGCTACCCTTTGGAATGGTAATTTAAAAATTACTTGACTAGTTTGATTCAGCGACCACAAAGTTAAGCTAGTTTGACCGTCAACATTTTGAATTGCTTCATCAATTTAAGATCAAACAAACGAGTCATTGTTGCAGTACAGATTGGGCAAACCTCCACTAGGAACGTATGGATAGAGGGCAAAGGTTTGGAGTCTTCAAATAAGACGACTTGTCCTTTGCCCCTCTTTCTCTTAATAAGACGTTAAATAAAACTTTGGCGTCTCAGGTATTCACAACTTCCCGACCATTCGTCTTCGACGTTCGTAATTTGATGAACTCGACCTGTATTCCAAGGTCCCATGGAACTCGACCTGCTACCAGTTCCTAGTAATTCCTTTCAGGAAAGACTACCAAACGGTATAACAAGTTGAATTCAAAGTTCTTCCTGCTTACCGCGCTATTTACTTTGAACTCGGAATGAACACCACTCGAGTCTTTCTTATATTTTCTCTCCTCCCAAAACACGCGTAAAGAAAAACATATATATAGTCCCCTTGCCTCTCTTCCTTCCATCACCGAATAACACCAGTAGTTGCCATATCCTAGTTACAAAGTAGAAAGGAAGGGAGAAAAGGAGAGGAGCTTAGCTTCGTATTAACAACTTGTGTCCATGGCTTCCATCAGGATAGACCTCTTGGTTCTGATGACCATTATCTCCATCTTCTGCCTCCTTTGTTCCCAGCCGGCGACAGCAGCAAGGCTTCTCGGAGTGGAGCAGCAGCAGGCAAGAGTCGGCTTCACGTTCCGATCCCTGCAACAAGGCCCGACACCAGGTCACCGTTCTGGTTGCACCAGTGGACCAGGCAAGGCTGAATCTGCCCCCCACCGCCTGGAAATCGCAACTGAATCAAATTAAACTAGAATACTTAGTTGTGGCCTCGAGTTCATAAGATTCCTGGTCTCGAACGACATACTTGGATGTGATAGAAGTTCCTGCTTTAGTTCTTGTTTCTCTTTTTTTTTTCGTTTTTCTTCTTTGTTTCTAATCTTAAACTTTAATAAAATTCTACTGCCATACCTCGGTGCCTGTTGTTGCCTCAAAGAAAAAAAGTGAGAAGAGAGAGAAGGAATAAAGTTTTAGCTTGTTGTACGCTTCAAACAAATCTATAATCATTAGCATGGTGAGAGGCCTTACCAGTGCCTTCCAATCTTGTGTACTCCTTTCTTCATGTTCTACGATGGTCGAGAAGGTCTGAGCCTCTGAGGGCAGGTATTTATAGGCCTCTGCATGCAATGGCTTCTTGAACTATAATTAAACTTCAATGGACAAAGCTCTACAAAAAAAAAGATAGGACGTCGTATTCTTGTTAGACTTTTGGCTGGTTCATGGGAGGTTGCTTTCTTTAATAGGTGGTGCACTCTTAACCATTGAATTCTTCGGTTGAACTACCAATGAGAAAAGCCGTAAACGTCGAGGTCTTAATTAAGAAGCACCATAGACTACATAAATTTTGCACAAACATTTAAACTTGCATCTCTAACGGCACAATGGGTACGAATAGCTGTCCTTTTGTCCAATTAATTTGATAGCAAGAAATGTAAGGAATTTCTGCTTGATATGTAAAATCGAGAATTTTGAACTGCTCCCATCATATAATTATTATTATAGAAATGTAAAGGATCCCTAGAGAAAATAGGAGTCCAGATGAAAACAAATGATAATTAATAATGCAAAAATTATGTCTCTCTTTACAGAGTTAGAGAAAGAGTTTCAGTTGGTTGAGAATTATATCTTTTGCGATGGAGGATACTCATTTCTTCATGCCCATCCATCACCCGATCATCCATTAGATACATCTTAAAGCATTCCGAACTCAGCCAATCATCTGCTGCATAGGTCTGAAAGTGATATCAGTGATGATCTAATAGTGCATGATTCGTGAAGGAATGAGGTGTCCTTCCTTAGAGCGCAAAGTATACAATCGGCCATATTCCAATGATCAGCATAACATAAAGAAGATATTATTATTATTATTATTCAGTGTTGCAAAAGCTGTATGGCATTTTAGGGTTGTAACTCTGATGCTGAAAAGTAGGAAAAAGAAATCCTAAATTGCAAATAACTAATTCCGTCCTCCGACTCGGGCGCGGTCGATCTCCGGGAAGAGGGGGGTGCGGCGGACCTGCAAAAGAAGCCCACACGCGGAGGGACGCTGGGGTTGGTCCTCCGCGGAAGACCCTCCGACGCTCAAGTCAGTGGGGAAGGAATCGACGATCAACCAGATAATGAGGAGGTGGATCTCTCCGGAGGCCTCTCCGGGGGGTGGCCAATCGGAGGCTCCACAAAAGGGGAGGAGAGTGAGAGTGGAGGATGTGCGTATAGAGCTGCGTGCGTCCAGGATTGCGTACCTGAGGGAGTCTGTTAATCTGATACTTATAGACCATCACCTGGAGACTTGAGCATCTTCTGGAAGGTTCTGAGGTTGTTACGATACGGGGGTAGACAGTATCAGGCCGTTGTGGGGCCGTTAGAATCCACGCCTTGTCTGTTAAGGGATCGACGGCTGGGAGAGCTCTTCGATGTCTTGGGATCTGGGTGAGTAGACCTGGGGCGGTTTCAATAGGTCTTAGGCCACGTTTCGATATAATTCCTAGCCTAAGGAGCTGTTCAGGTAAATTTAAGCTCTCCCGCGTTAGGTTCCGCGGAGGTAGACGTCAGAGCGTGGATCGCGGGGTATAAGCGAGCTACGAAAGCCCGGAGGAGGCCGAGCTAGGGAAGCCCGGAGAAGACCGAGCTACGGAAGCTCGGAGGAGGCCGAGCAGCGGAAGCCCGGAGGAGGCCGAGCTACGGAAGCCCGTGGGAGGCCGAGCTAGGGAAGCCCGGAGGAGGCCGAGCTACGGAAGCCCGGAGAGCTGCCTAGCTTACGGAATCCCGGGGGAGGCCGAGCTACGGAAGCCCGGAGGGGGCCGAGCTACGGAAGCCCGGAGGGGGCCGAGCTACGGAAGCCCGGAGGAGGCCGAGCTACG
Organism: Calamus simplicifolius; assembly: GCA_900491605.1. Classification (NCBI taxonomy): domain Eukaryota; kingdom Viridiplantae; phylum Streptophyta; class Magnoliopsida; order Arecales; family Arecaceae; genus Calamus; species Calamus simplicifolius. The sequence goes on along the minus strand of UESW01004798.1, from coordinate 330,137 downwards.
GAAGCCCGGAGGGGGCCGAGCTACGGAAGCCCGGAGGAAGGCGGCGGGAGGAGGTCAGCCTTAGCCGCCTCGCACGGATATCAATGCAATGACGATTTTACCGCCCAACAACTAACAATGAAGAAAATAGAAATAACTAAGGCTTAGATAATTCTATTAATTAACTAAATTTCTTCAATCAAATCTATCTTTGATATTAAAGAAATCTTCAAAATCAGAAAAACCCAACATTCAAAACCTCCCTTAAAAGTCAACCTTGTTCTCTAGATTGTAAATATACTCACAGGTGGCCTCTTTAAAAGTGGAGTTAGAATGCTTGTGCTCCTGGCAATGCCAAAAATAAATTAACTTATATGATGATGTCAAATTTTTTTTTTTTTTTGGTTGATGGTCTATAGGTAGGTAATATAATTTTCTATTAAACTGAATAGAAGAATTGATTTTTTGACATTCATGGTAAGTATAATAGGCTCCAATGAAGAGGACATTATAATCAAAGAGTTAGCTGATTCCAATGTTGGAGAGGATACTTGAGAATCATAATCATTTGATACAAAATGAAGGCAGGTTCTACGTACATACATTTTAACCATACAATCGGTTGTCTGGATGCATTCGGTTCATGACAACAAGAGTTGCTGGACTCATTCTAGTTGTTGGCCTTGGGGCATGCATGCTCATGACTCAAGAAAGGGGATAATTAAGTAGCATGAAAACCATTCAAACTCAACTACTAACTGCGGTGGTTTGGTCTCTAAGATGCTAACGTACAATTTCCCATTGCGTTTCCATTACTAATTTCATTTTTCTTTGGCTTTATTCATAGGTCAGTAAAATTTTCTTCTCTAGACCCAATACCTACTAATGAATATAGGGTTAAGTACTAGCAGTGTTTTGTTTAGTCTCTATATTTTTAATGGCATAGCCACTAACAATCTCTATGAGTGGATCTGTAGATCCCTTCCAATCCCTGCCACAAGGCTCGACATCACATCCTAGTTCTTCTCGTTGCACAGGCAAGGGTGGAATCTGCCCCCCACCACGTGGAAATCATGACTGAATCAAATTAAACTAGAATACTTAGTTGTGGCCTCAAGTTCATAAGATTCTTGGTTTGGAATGATAGATTTGGATGCAATAGAAGTTCCTACTTTAATTGTTGTTTCTCTTTTTTTTTGTATTTTTCTTTATTACTAATCTTAAACTTTAATAAGAATCTATAGGCATACCTCGGTGCTTTGCCTCAAAGAAAAGAAGTAAGAAGAGAGAGAAGGAATAAAGTTTTTAGCTTACTTCATGCGTCAAAAAATCTATCATTATTAGCATGGTGAGAGGCCTTCGCAGTGCCTTTGGTCTTCCGTATGTATTTCTTCATGCTCTTCTATGGCTTGAGAAGGTCTGAGCCTCTGAGGGCTGGCATTTATAGGCCTCTGTATGCAATGGCTTCTTGAACTATAATTAAACTTAATTTAATGGACAAATCTCTACAAAAAAGATAAGGTATTGCATTCTTGTTAGACTTTTGACTGGTTCATGGGAGGTTGCTTTCTTTAATATGTGGTCCACTCTAACCAATGAATTCTTCGGTTGAACTACCAATAAGAAAAGTCATAAATATCTAGGCCCTAAGAAGCACCATAAACTCCATAAATTTTGTACAAATATTTAAGCTTGCTTCTCTAGCTAACGGCACATTGGGTATGAATAGCCGCACTTTTGTCTAATTAATTTGATAGCAAGATGTATAAAATCAATAGGTTTGAACTACTGCCATCATATAATAATTATTATAGAAATGTAAAGGATCTCTAGAGAGAGTAGGTGTCCAGATGAAAACAAATGATAATTACTAATACAAAAATTATCTCTTTAAAGGGAGCTAGAGACAGCATTTCAGTTGGATGAGAGTTGTATCTTTTGTGATAAAGAAGGATACTCATTTCCTTGCACCCATCCATCATCCGATCATCCATTAGATACATCTCAAAGTACTCCAAACTCAACCTATCATCTGCTCTATAGGTCTCAAGGTGATATTGGTGATGATCTAATAGTGCAGGGCGTGAAGAAATGGGGTGTCCTTACTTTTAGCATATAGTACACAACTCGGCCATCTTCCAATGATCAGCATAGCATAAAGAAGATAATATTAATATTACTATTCAATGCTGCAAAAGCTGTATGGCACCATAGGGTTGTAACTATAATGTTGGAAAAAAAAAAATATTTAGGAAAAGGAAACCTAAATTGTAAATAACTAACAATAAAGAAAATAGAAATAATTAAGGCTTAAAGAATTCTTTTAATTAACTAAATCCCATCAATCAAAGAAATTCTTGATATCAAAAAAATCTTCAAAATCAAAGAAACCCAATATCCCACCTCGTTTAAAAGTTAACCTTGTTCGCTAGATTGAAAATTAAGAAAGTTCTTCTGCAGCTTGTAAATATACTCACACGTGGCCTCTTTAGAAGCGGAATCAGATTGCTTGTGCTCCTAACAATGCTAAAATGAATTAACTTATGTGCTGATGTTATTTTTTGATAGTTTATTGGTAGATAATATAATTTTTCATTAGACTTGCTTGAAGAAATTGATTTGCTGATATTCATGGTAAGTATAATAGTCTTTAATGTAGAGGACATTCTACTCAACTACTAATTTTGATGGTTCGGTCTTAGCCTATTTTTTTCAATTGCATTTTCATTACTAATTTTATTTGAGTTATCCTTGGCTATATTCGTTGGGATGGCTGGTTAATAAGTCGAATATTTTTCTCTAAACCCATTACCCTTTAATGAATATATGGTTAAGTACATAACAACTCTTCCTTTAGCCTTCATCTTTTCAATGGCATGGCCGCTAACGGTTTTTATAAGCATATTTGCATATCCTTTAAGTGTATACTTTTATTCTTGATCTTTAAAACTACATAATAAGCTGAAAAAACTTCATAAACTCAGTGTCAAGATGTAGAACAATAAACGTCAAGAACCACATCACACTCTTGGAAAGGTAATATATAAAAATCATGTGTAAAATTGAACCTCGCATAGAGATAGAAAGATTGTCACATGAACCTTGAATTTATATGCGCTTACAATTTACCACCATGACATTAAGAGACTTGTCTTTTAAGTATCAAAAATTGAAGTGCTCAACCAATTTTGGATAAATAGAATTATAGGTGCTACTAAAGTCGATAAAAATAGTAATTGGTGGCTTTTTTAATTATGCTTTCACTCTCATTGTTTAAGAAGATAAAATATTGATAAGAGGATGCATGAAAACTTTTATCAACAAATCATTCATCTACTACTCTTCCATGTCTTTTTTATCTTTCAATGCCAATTTTGAGTTCATTATTAGATCAATCAGCATCAATAAAAAAATAATTTAGCTTTACAATGATGGCTTGCGTCAAGTTTTTCATCATAATTATAGCACAAATCATTTTTCCTTTTAGGTTTTATATTTGTTAGCTTCAATCATTTGATTGGATTAGGAAAAGAAGTAGGACTGCTGTTGAATATTGGAGTGGTTTTTACATAGTGACTTATCTTTGGCATACGTAAAATATGTGTTGCTTTTCCTTAAGTCTAGCTAACCTAATAATTTTGTTAATGATTGGCTGAAACATAAAAACATGATGATTGATTTTTTCTTTAAATCTACTTATAAAGTAGTTTGCATAAAATTTCTCCATTGATCCTATGATATTATTATTAAGTTGTTAAAATCAACATTAATACTCATGCACCATAGAGGCCAAGGACCACTTGATGAATTCTCTAGTAAAATTTTTATAAATACTTGAATCAAAAAAAATTTAGAGACGTTTCACAAAATTATTCCATACCATTATGCCTAGGTCTTTCTTCATTCGCTGATATGCTACTGCAACATTTTTTTATTTAATAAGGTTGAACGGGTTGACCTGTTATGCTTGATGTGTCTAACCGTTGAAATCATCTCCATCAAAAGGGAAGAATTTAAATTTTAAGAGTACGTTTCGAGTCACGTGATTGAAGGGGATCAGCTACAAAGGCATGTTTGACTTGCACTTTAGTCTTCTTTAAACGCAAAGCGAAAAAGACGTCAATACTGCTTCGGCGTCCCAGGTAATCAAGAGATGACAAAGAAGACGCGCGAGTTTTAACCAAAAACTAACTCACCTTGTATTCCAAGGGGCCATGGAACTCGACCTGCGAGTTCCTAGCAATTCCTTTCAAGAAAGCCCACCAAACGGTATAGCAAGTTGAATTCAAAGTTCCTTCAGCTTACCGCGCTATTTAGTTTGAACGTGGAATGAACACCCCTCGGGTCTTTCTAATATTTTCTCTCCTCCCAAAACACACGTAAAGAAAATCATACATATATATATAGTCCCCTTTGCCTCTCTTCCTTCCATTAACAAACCAAATAAGATCAGTACGTAGTTACCACATCCTAGTTACAAAGTAGAAAGGAAGGGAAAAAAAAAGAGAGGAGCTCAGCTTCATATTCATGGCTTCCATCAAGAGAGACCTCTTGGTTCTGATGACCATTCTCTCCATCTTCTGCCTCCTGTGTTCCCAGCCGGCCACAGCAGCAAGGATTCTCGGGGTGGAGCAGCAGCTGGCAAGAGTCGGTTTCACGTTCCGATCCCTGCAACAAGGCCCGACACCAGGTCACCGTTCTGGTTGCACCAGTGGACCAAGCGGTAGTGAAATCTGCCCCCCGCCGCCTGGAAATCGCAACTGAATCAAATTAAACTAGAATACTTAGTTGTGGCCTCGAGTTCATAAGCTTCCTTCTCGAACGACATGCTTGGATGTGATAAAAGTTCCTGCTTTAGTTCTTGTTTCTCTTTTTTTTTTTTTTTCGTTTTTCTTCTTTGTTTCTAATCATAAACTTTAATAAAATTCTATAGGCACCTCGGTGTCTGTTGTTGCCTCAAAGAAAAGAAGTGAGAAGAGAGAGAAGGAATAAAGTTTTAGCTCTAAATATTGTATGCTTCAAACAAATCTATAATTATTCGCATGGCGAGAAGCCTTACAATGTGCATTCCATCTTGTGTGTTTCTTCATGTTTTCTATGGCTTGAGGTCTAAGCCTCTGAGGGTGGGCATTTATGGCTAGGCCTCTGTATGCAATGGCTTCTTGAACTACAATTAAACTTTAATATGGACAAATCTCTACAAGAAGATAGGATATTGAATTCTTGTTAGACTTTTGCCTGGTTCATGGGAGGTTGCTTTTCTTTAATATGCGGTCCACTCTAACCATTGAATTCTTCGGTTGAAGTACCAATGAGAAATGTCATAATTATCTAGGTCCTAAGAAGCACCATAAACTCCATAAATTTTGCACAAACGTTTAAGCTTGTATCTCTAACGGCACATCATGGGTACGAATAGCTGCACTTTTGTCTAATTATAGTTTGACAGCAAGCAACGTAAGGAATTTCTGCTTGATATATAAAATCAGTAAGTTTGGAACTGCTGCCATCATATAATTATTGTTATAGAAATCCAAAGGATCCCTAGAGAAAGGTAGGAGTCCAGATGAACACCAAATGATAATTAATACTAATGCAAAAATTATGTCTAGAGCCGTTTCTTTTGCGATAATGTAGGATACTGATTTCTTTGCGCCCATCCATCATCCGATCATCCATTAGACAGGTCTCAAAGCACTCCAAATTCAGTCAATCATCAGCTGCATAGATTTTAAAGTCATATGGGAAATGATATAAAAGTACTGAGGGCATGAAGGAATGAGGTATCCTACCTTCTAACGCAAAGTATACAACTCGGTCCTGTTCCAATGATCAGCATAACATGAGCATGCTTTTTAATTATTTTGCTCACCTAAATTCCTGCTTGGCGTTGAAGGATCATGTTCACCATTAATTTGAGATACATATGCACCTAGTATGATTGAAAAATAGACGACAAAACTTGTATTCCATCCAAACTTTGTTCCAGAAAAGCTCCATATCTAAATTTTTAGTTATGATGTTAGTCAAGTACATGTCTCGAGAGTTGTCAACCACACCAGCTGGTTGACGTTAATCAAGTACACATTCGCGATCAATTTAATAAATGAAAGGCGATGTTTCATTCTAAATTACGCATTTTCTGAGAGTTTTCAACTATATATGAACGATGGAACTGGTACGAACATGACTTGTATTGGATGCATAAACTTCTAAAAAAGAGAACGGTAACCCTAAGATCTCTTATTTCAATTTCTTTATAGAAGGAAAAAAAAAAAAAAAATCCTCTTTGCTTCCAAAAAGAACTGAAAAAGATATATAAACTTGTTTGCGCTAGCTAGAGGTTTTACTGAGATCTTGAACCCCTTGAGGTTTTCAAATTTGGGAGAACTGGCTCCAAAATGAACTCTTAAGCTTCGCCTATTTCTGTTTCTTTTTTCGAGTTTCTTCGCTGTTTTGATAGGATAACAAAATAACGAGAGGGAGCTATTCTGAGGAGGGGGGATTTTGGAGGGGCCATCTCAGTCCGAATGATCCAAGAGGAATTGGTCGGTGCCACGCTGTGGAATCACCAGGAGGCACGGATACGCATCTAGCTCGCTGTATCAAAGAAATAAACTAATAAGAACTAGAATGACACCTCTAAATAACAACTTTCAAGGGTTAATCCTTCGAAGAAAATAGTATTAATTTATTATTCCATGATGCAAAAGCTATATGGTACATTAGGATTAGGATTGTAGCTTAAAAAAATTTCTCAATTAATCTAGTAGTTTGATTAGCAAGTTGTTCAAATCGGCAACGATACTTATGTACCACAGAGGCCTAGCACAACTTAGTGAGTAATCTACTAAAATCTCATAATTATTTGGGACAAAACGAATACAAAGCTCTTCAACAAAATTCTTTCATATCATCATACCTGGACTTTACTCCATCTATTGATGCTACTGTAATATCTTTTTTTAAAGGTAAAAAAGGAGGATATGGTAACCTTTTGTCTTTTTGGAAAAGGTTTTAAACTTATAGAATTGTTCTGCTTAATAAGAAATCATCTCGATCACAAACGAAAAATTTAAATTTTGAGCATAGGTCTGGAGTGACGTGATTGAAGGAGATCACCTACAAAGACCTGGTTGCCTTGTACTTTAGTCTGGTCCTCCTTTGTTCCTCTTTCCTGGAATGCAAAGTAGAACGACGTTGAATAATACTTAGGCGTCTCAGGTATTCACAAGTTTCCAACCATTCGTCTTCCACGTTCGTTTGACGAACAGTCTCAGAGATAACAAAGAAGATGCGCGCGTTTGTTTTTACCAAAAACCAAAGTACCCATGTATTCCAAGGTCCCATGGACCTCGACCTGCTACCAGTTCCTAGTAATTCCTTTCAAGAAAGTCTACCAAACGGTATAACAAACTGAATTCAAAGTTCCTCTGCCTTGGGGCGCTATTTAGTTTGAACTCCTAGCCCCTCAAGTCTTTCTTATATTTTCTCTCCCTGAAAACACACTTAAAGAAATCATATATACATATAGTCCCCTTGCCTCTCTTCCTTTTTTTTTTTTAACAAATCAAACTTGCACAGTCATAAAAAGATTGTCACATGTACCTTAAATTGGTATGGACTCACCATTTGCCACCAAAACATGAAGAGCCTTATCTTTTAATTATCAAAAGTGAAATGCTTAACCAATTTTGGATGAATAAAATTATGGGTGCTACTAGAGGCAATGAACATAGTAATTGATGGCTTTCGAAATTATACTTTCACTCTCGATTATTTAAGGAGATAAAATATTAGTAACAGGATGTATGAAAATTTGTGGCACTAAATCATTTAACTACTCCTTGTCTTCATAACCTTCCTATTCTAATTCAGGTTTATCAACAAATCAATCTTCATCAATAAAAAATAATTTAGTTTTGCAATGATGGCTAGCTTGAACAAATTTTTCATTACAATTATATCATAAATCATTTTCTTTCTGGCTTTTATATCTACTGGCATCAATAGTTTGATTAGAGTGTGCGGTTACTATTGAAAAGTGGAGTGGCTGTAATAGGATCTTATCTTTGGCTTGCATAAAGCAAGTGGTTGCTTTTTTTTTAAGTGTAATTAACCTAATAACTTTAGTAAGTGGTTGTTTGAAAATATGAATATATATATGCTTTATATCTTTTTAAGTCTGCTCAAAAAGTAGTTTATCAAAAAAATTTCAATTAATTCTATAGTATGATTAGTAAGTGTAAATTGATGTTGATGCTCACGTATGTTAGAGGTTTAGCATAGTTTAATGATTTTTTTAATAAAATTATGATAAATGTTTGAGCCAAAATGAATGCATTGTCTGTGCAAAGCTCTCGTTCTCGTAGGTAAAAGAAATGGTTAGTTAAAGAACTATTCTGCTTAACATATCCAACCTTTAAGGTCATTTCCATCAAAAACAAAACATTTAAGTTTTGAGCAAAGGTTTCGAACCACGTGGTTGAAGGAGACCGGCTTCAAAGACCAGTTTGACTTGTACTTTAGTCTTGTCCTCTGTCCTTTATTTAAATGCAAAGTAAAAAAGACGTTAAATAATACTTAGGCGTTCTCATAACTTGCGACCATTTCGTCTTCTATTGGAGTTTAGTTCTTGATAAATAGCAATGGGATCAACCTTATTATCAATAATCAGATTGGTATAGCGATAAAGCATTTCCTCTTGAACCCCTTGATCTTTGGTTCAAAACTCCACAAAACTTATTAGTAGCATAGAAAATTGCCACTATTAATTACATAGAAAGTTTTTGTTATTTAATTGCATAGAAAGTTTTTATTTTAAATTAAGTCATATGTATTTATTCTTGTAGACAAAGAGTCATTTTATAAGTATAAAAGGACATGTATCCTTTCTCAATTCAGGATGAATGAAAAAAAAAGAGAAATCAGAAATATAATAGCAATTATCTTCTCCTCTTCCATCAACCAAAGACAACTATGACAATTGATGTATCCAAATGAAGGCTTTGCTTGGATCCCTTGATATTTGGGATCTTGTAGAAGATGGCTACAAGGAGCAGATGAAGCAATGCTCACACAAGAGCAAAGAAAGCAAAATAAGGAGTGAAAAAGGAAAGACAAGAAGGCTCACTACACTATACCAAAGTGTAGATGAAAGCACATTCGAAATTATCATCAATGCTTCAACATCAAAGGAGGCATGGGACTTATTGCATAAGGCACATAAAGGAGCAAAAAAAGGTAAAAAAGATTATCATTTCATAAAGCTCTCCATACTATTTAAACTCAATACATATTATTCTATATATACATATGAAGGTGTGTTTTGGTCTATCCCATAAATACATAATAATTCTCTTTGAATATCTAAATGACTTTTAGATTTTCTAACTAATTCTTAATTCTAGATAACTCTTAGAACTCCTTATTCATTTAACTCACAGAAAATATAACAACTCTTAGACTTTCACTCTCATTAACTCCAACATCTCTCCATTAATTTATAATTTTTTATAATATCTTCAATTACTGATCTGAACTACAACCAGAAGAAAAATCTCTTACAATAATTGCTCTTTTCATTGATCAATGAGGTGGATATCTTTTATCTTCTACAATCACCCTTTCTTCATCTTCTATGATAACTTTTTTTTTATCGTCAGCTTCAGTTCATTTAATTCTTTAATTACATCTTCATATTTATTCTTCGGCTCTTCATAGACTTCATGCAAATCTTGCATTAATATCTTGACATCTTTAATTTCCTAAAAATAAACATCTTTCATAGTAATATTATAAATATTTTTTAAATAGATAATTGCTTATAATGCTTCAATATTTTCTACTATCTTCTTTGTAATAGTTACATGATTGTCGATCATAAAACTTTTACTTATATCTTTAAAAATGATTGTTACCATAAAATTTGAAGAATGATCTGGCTCAAACTTCTCACTTGTATACCTTGTTGGAGAAAATTTTATTTTTTCAAGTATTTCTTGAGCATTACCTTGTATAGCACAACCATAACTATTATCTTTTATACTTCATTTTGCTCAATTGGTGTTATTAACGAGGTCTCTTATCTTTAACCTCTAGAGACTGCTTTTGTCTTCTTTTTTTTTCAAAGTCTCTTTATCTAAGACTTACACACTTCTCAATGGGTTCCTTTTGACCCAAATATTTAAGACCTTGATGGAGGATATAAACAACTTCTTCATGAACTTCTTTCGATTCTGAAGCTACTCTCTACTTGCTTTAGGATCTATTAGGCTCTTTAGCTCTATGGCTCTCTTTCTTGCTTTAGGATCTCCTAGGCTCTTTAGCTCTGATACCACTTTGTTGAAAAATTTTTGGTAGCACTCTAATAATGTTCAAGGGGATGTGCTTGAAGTAGAAGAAATATCATTTATATTATCATTTTAGAAAACTCTCTACACTACTTAGACTAAATACATATTATCCTATATAGACATATGAAGGTGACTTTTGGTCTACTATTATAAATACATAATAATTCTTAACTCTTTGAATATCTAAATGACTCTTAGATTTTCTAACAAATTTTTAATTCTAGATAACTCTAGAATTTCTGACTCATTTAAGTCACATAGAAAATATAATAAGTCTTAGACTTTCACTCTCATTAATTACAAATTAACTCCAACATCACGTTTCAATCCCTGCCACAAGGCTCGACACCAACTCGCATTTCTTCTGGTTGCACTAGTGGATCAGCCACGAGTGGAACCTGACCCCCACCATCTTGAAATTATGATGAACGTGATTGAATCAAGTTAAACTAGAATACTTAATTGTGGCCTTGAGTTCATAAGATTCCTGGTCTCGAACGACAGATTTGAATGCAATATATAGAAGTTCCTGCTTTAATTCTTGTTTCTCTTTTTTTTCATATTTTTTCTTTGTTTCTAATGTTAAACTTTAATAAAATTCCATAGGCATACCTCGGCGCCTATTGTTGCCTCAAAGAAAAGAAGTGAGAAAAGAGAAAAGGAATAAAGTTTTTAGCTTACTGCATGCTTCTAACAAATCTATCATTATTAGCATGGTGAGAGGCCTTAGCAGTGCCTTCCATCTTGCGTATTTCTTCATACTCTTCTATGGTTTGAGAAGGTTTGAGCCTCTGAGAGCTAGCATTTATAGCCCTCTATAGTCTGTATGCAATGGCTTCTTGAACCGTAATTAAACTTTAATGGACAAATCTCTACAAAAAAGACAGGATATCGCATTCTTGTTAGACTTTTGGCTGATTCATGGGAGGTGGCTTTCTTTAATATGTAGTCCACTCTAACCACTGAATTCTTCAGACCACCAATGAGAAAAGTCATAAATATCTAGGTCCTAAGAAACACCGTAAACTCCATAAATTTTGCACAAATATTTAAGCTTATATCTTTAACGGCACATTGGGTGTGAATACCTGCACTTTTGTTTAATTAATTTGATAGCAAGAAGTATAAAATTAATAAGTTCGAACTGTTGCCCTCATATAATTATTATTATAGAAATGTAAAGGATCCCTAGAGAGAGTAGGTGTCCAATGAAAACAAATGATAATTANTTCATTTTTTCTTTTGTAGCTTTTTGTTTATGAATTTGAAGTTTGTCGATCAATGCATTGATGAGAAGTGTATCAACATCATTAGCTTCTTCAATGGCGAAAACAACATGCTCAAACCTCGGTATCAAAGACCGAAGTATCTTCTCCACCACTCGAACATCTTCTACCTTCTCTCCATTTCTCTTCAATTGGTTACATAACCAATATCCGAGAGAATAGTCAAATATGTTTTCCGTCTCCTTCATGGTGGTGACTTCAAATTCTCCCCGCAATTGTTGAAGCCGGATTCGCTTCACCTTTTCTTCTCCTTTAAAGATAGTAGAAAGAGTATCCCAAGCTTGATTTGCAGAGGTTGCTTCAGCAATTCTTTCAAATGTCACCTCATCTAAAGCTTGATATTGGAACAAAGCTTTCTTGTCTCTTCTCCTTAAGCCCCTAAAGTATCTTTTTGTGCTTGATTGTACCCTCTTTCTTGCTCTGCTGTAGGCTCGGTGTAACCATCTTGAACAATTTTCCATAGATCTTGTGAGCCAAATAAGGACTTTATTGGATACACCAATTCCCATAGTTCTCCTTAGTAAGCTAGGAACTTGAATATGCACACCATCGTTGGCCATCTCCCTCAAGATTGATCCTCTCAAAAAAAAAAAGCTCTGATACCACTTGTTGTAAACAAGGTGGGCACACAAGGAGCTTTGATACCAGATTGATGGAATGGAGAATATTCAATAAAAAATAACACTCTCTTATTATGGAGATGTTAGAGGGAATACATCTTTTGGGTCTCTTTCTAGTTTCAACATCATCATCTTCTTCTTCTACTTCTACATTTCATGGGCAAACACCTCCATATTTATAAACATTAGATGTCCTTTCATATACCACTATTTAATACATGCAAGAAAACTAAAAGATATTTGCAGAAAATTAAGAGTCCATTACAAAATACTAAGAGTCATTTAAATTTCTGAATCATCGTTATCTTTTTTTTTAAATGATCTTCCTTTCTCCCATGAAGCCTTTGGTCTTTCAGAGTGACTCTTCCTTCTCCCATGCCTTTGGTCTTTTCAAGAGTGACTCTTCCTTTCTCCCATGAAGCCTTAGTCTTTCAAGAGTGTATAAAATAAGTTTAATATTCCAACAACATAAACTTCTAAAAAGAGAACGGTAACCCTAAGATCTCTTATTTCAATTTCTTTATAGAAGGAAAAAATAAATCCTCTTTGCTTCCAAAGAGAACCGAAAAAGATATAAACTTGTTTGCGCTAGCTAGAGGTTTTACTGAGATCTTGAACCCCTTGAGGTTTTCAAATTTGGGAGAAACTGGCTCCAAAATGAACTCTTAAGCTTCGCCTATTTCTGTTTCTTTTTTCGAGTTTCTTTGCTGTTTTGATAGGATAACAAAATAACGAGAGGGAGCTATTCTGAGGAGGGGGATTTTGGAGGGGCCATCTCAGTCCGAATGATCCAGGAACGCAAACGAGACGAAGCGTTCTCCTTTCGAGAATTGGTCGGTGCCACGCTGTGGAATCACCGGGAGGCACGGATACGCATCTAGCTCGCTGTATCAAAGAAATAAACTAATAAGAACTAGAATGACACCTCTAAATAACAACTTTCAAGGGTTAATCCTTCGAAGAAAATAGTATTAATTTATTATTCCATGATGCAAAAGCTATATGGTACATTAGGATTAGGATTGTAGCTTAAAAAAATTTCTCAATTAATCTAGTAGTTTGATTAGCAAGTTGTTCAAATCGGCAACGATACTTATGTACCACAGAGGCCTAGCACAACTTAGTGAGTAATCTACTAAAATCTCATAATTATTTGGGACAAAACGAATACAAAGCTCTTCAACAAAATTCTTTCATATCATCATACCTGGACTTTACTCCATCTATTGATGCTACTGTAATATCTTTTTTAAAGGTAAAATTAAGGAGGATATGGTAACCTTTTGTCTTTTTGGAAAAGGTTTTAAACTTATAGAATTGTTCTGCTTAATAAGAAATCATCTCGATCACAAACGAAAAATTTAAATTTTGAGCATAGGTCTGGAGTGACGTGATTGAAGGAGATCACCTACAAAGACCTGGTTGCCTTGTACTTTAGTCTGGTCCTCCTTTGTTCCTCTTTCCTGGAATGCAAAGTAGAACGACGTTGAATAATACTTAGGCGTCTCAGGTATCACAAGTTTCCAACCATTCGTCTTCCACGTTCGTTTGACGAACAGTCTCAGGAGAACAAAGAAGACGCGCGCGTTTGTTTTTACCAAAAACCAAGTACCCATGTATTCCAAGGTCCCATGGACCTCGACCTGCTACCAGTTCCTAGTAATTCCTTTCAAGAAAGTCTACCAAACGGTATAACAAACTGAATTCAAAGTTCCTCTGCCTTGGGGCGCTATTTAGTTTGAACTCCTAGCCCCTCAAGTCTTTCTTATATTTTCTCTCCCTGAAAACACACTTAAAGAAATCATATATACATATCGTCCCCTTGCCTCTCTTCCTTTTTTTTTTTTAACAAATCAAACTTGCACAGTCATAAAAGATTGTCACATGTACCTTAAATGGTATGGACTCACCATTTGCCACCAAACATGAAGAGCCTTATCTTTTAATTATCAAAGTGAAATGCTTAACCAATTTTGGATGAATAAAATTATGGGTGCTACTAGAGGCAATGAACATAGTAATTGATGGCTTTCGAAATTATACTTTCACTCTCGTTATTTAAGGAGATAAAATATTAGTAACAGGATGTATGAAAATTTGTGACACTAAATCATTTAACTACTCCTTGTCTTCATAACCTTCCTATTCTAATTCAGGTTTATCAACAAATCAATCTTCATCAATAAAAATAATTTAGTTTTGCAATGATGGCTAGCTTGAACAAATTTTTCATTACAATTATATCATAAATCATTTTCTTTCTGGCTTTTATATCTACTGGCATCAATAGTTTGATTAGAGTGTGCGGTTACTATTGAAAAGTGGAGTGGCTGTAATAGGATCTTATCTTTGGCTTGCATAAAGCAAGTGGTTGCTTTTTTTTAGTGTAATTAACCTAATAACTTTAGTAAGTGGTTGTTTGAAAATATGAATATTATATATGCTTTATATCTTTTTTAAGTCTGCTCAAAAAGTAGTTTATCAAAAAAATTTCAATTAATTCTATAGTATGATTAGTAAGTGTAAATTTATGTTGATGCTCAAGTATGTTAGAGGTTTAGCATAGTTTAATGATTTTTTTAAATAAAATTCTGATAAATGTTTGAGCCAAAATGAATGCATTGTCTGCGCAAAGCTCTCGTTCTCGTAGGTAAAAGAAATGGTTAGTTAAAGAACTATTCTGCTTAACATATCCAACCTTTAAGGTCATTTCCATCAAAAACAAAACATTTAAGTTTTGAGCAAAGGTTTCGAACCACGTGATTGAAGGAGACCAGCTTCAAAGACCAGTTTGACTTGTACTTTAGTCTTGTCCTCTGTCCTTTCTTTAAATGCAAAGTAAAAAAGATGTTAAATAATACTTAGGCGTCCTCATAACTTGCCGACCATTTGTTTTCTGTTGGGGTTTAGTTCTTGATGAACAATAATGGATAACCTTATTATCAATAATCAGATTGGTGTAGCGATAAAGCGTTTCCTCTTAAATCCCTTGGTCTTTGGTTCAAAACTCCACAAAACTTATTAGTGGCATAGAAAATTACCGCTATTAATTGCATAGAAAGTTTCTATTTTAAATTAAGTATATGTATTTATTCTGGTAGACAAAGAGTCATTTTATAAGTATAAAAGGACATGTATCCTTTCTCAATTCAGGATGAATGAAAAAAAAGAGAAATCAGAAATATAATAGCAATTATCTTCTCCTCTTCCATCAGCCAAAGACAACTATGACAACTGATGTATCCAAATGAAGGCTTTGCTTGGATCCCTTGATATTTGGGATCTTGTAGAAGATGGCTACAAGGAGCAGATGAAGCAATGCTCACACAAGAGCAAAGAAAGAAAAATAAGGAGTTAAAAAGGAAAGACAAGAAGGCTCACTTCACACTATACCAAAGTGTAGATGAAAGCACATTCGAAATTATCGTCAATGCTTCAACATCAAAGGAGACATGGGACTTATTGCATAAGGCACATAAAGGAGCAAAAAAGGTAAAAAAGATTATCATTTCATAAAGCTCTCCATACTACTTAAACTCAA
Source organism: Calamus simplicifolius (assembly GCA_900491605.1). NCBI lineage: Eukaryota > Viridiplantae > Streptophyta > Magnoliopsida > Arecales > Arecaceae > Calamus > Calamus simplicifolius. The sequence goes on along the minus strand of UESW01004798.1, from coordinate 314,356 downwards.
TACATATTATCCAATATATATACATATGAAGGTGTGTTTTGGTCTATCCCATAAATACATAATAATTCTCTTTGAATATCTAAATGACTTTTAGATTTTCGAACTAATTCTTAATTCTAGATAACTCTTAGAACTCCTTATTCATTTAACTCACATAAAAAATATAACAACTCTTAGACTTCCACTCTCATTAACTCCAACATCTCCCCATTAATTTATAATTTTTCATAATATCTTCAATTACTGTTCTGAACTACAACCAAAAAAAAAACTCTTACAATAATTGCTCTTTTCATTGATCAATGAGGTGGATATCTTGTATCTTCTTCAATCACCCTTTCTTCATCTTCTATGATAACTTTTTTTTATTGTCAGCTTCAGTTCATTTAATTCTTTAATTACATCTTCATATTTATTCTTCAGCTCTTCATAGACTTCATGCAAATCTCACATTAATATCTTGACATCTTTAATTTCCTAAAAATAAACATCCTTCATAGTAATATTATAAATATTTTTTAAATAGATAATTGCTTATAATGCTTCAATATTTCTACTATCTTCTTTGTAATAGTTACATGACTGTCGATCATAAAACTTTTACTTATATCTTTAAAAATGACTATTACCATAAAATTTGAAGAATGATCTAGCTCAAACTTCTCACTTATATACCTTGTTGGAGAAAATTTTATTTTTTCAAGTATTTCTTTGAGCAATACCTTGTATAGCACAACCATAACTATTATCTTTTTATCCTTCATTTTGCTCAATTGGTGTTATTAACGAGGTCTCTTATCTTTAACCTCTAGAGACTGCTCTCGTCTTTTTTTTCTTTTTCAAAGTCTCTTTATCTAAGACTTACACACTTCTCAATGGGTTCCTTTTGACCCGAAGATTTAATACCTTGATGGAGGATATAAACAACTTCTTCATGAACTTCTTTCGATTCTAAAGATGCTCTCTACTTGCTTTAGGATCTATCAGGCTCATTAGCTCTATGGCTCTCTTTCTTGCTTTAGGATCTCCTAGGCCCTTTAGCTCTGATACCACTTTGTTGAAAAATTTTGGTAGCACTCTGATAATGTTCAAGGGGATGTGCTTGGAGTAGAAGAAATATCATTTATATTATCATTTTATAAAGCTCTCTACACTACTTAGACTCAATACATATTGTCCTATATATAGACATATGAAGGTGACTTTTGGTCTACCATTATAAATACATAATAATTCTTAACTCTTTGAATATCTAAATGTCTCTTGATTTTCTAACTAATTTTTAATTCTAGATAACTCTTAGAATTCCTGACTCATTTAAGTCACATAGAAAATATAATAAGTCTTAGACTTTCACTCTCATTATTTACAAATTAACTCCAACATCACGTTTCAATCCCTGCCACAAGGCTCGACACCAACTCGCATTTCTTCTGGTTGCACCAGTGGATCAGCCACGAGTGGAACCTGACCCCCACCATCTTGAAATTATGACGAACGTGATTGAATCAAGTTAAACTAGAATACTTAATTGTGGCTTTGAGTTCATAAGATTCCTGGTCTCGAACGACAGATTTGGATGCAATAGAAGTTCCTGCTTTAATTCTTATTTCTCTTTTTTTTCATATTTTTTCTTTGTTTCTAATGTTAAACTTTAATAAAATTCTATAGGCATACCTCGGTGCCTATTGTTGCCTCAAAGAAAAGAAGTGAGAAAAGAGAAAAGGAATAAAGTTTTTAGCTTACTGCATGCTTCTAACAAATCTATCATTATTAGCATGGTGAGAGGCCTTAGCAGTGCCTTCCGTCTTGCATATTTCTTCATACTCTTCTATGGTTTGAGAAGGTTTGAGCCTCTGAGAGCTGGCATTTATAGCCCTCTATAGTCTGTATGCAATGGCTTCTTGAACCGTAATTAAACTTTAATGAACAAATCTCTACAAAAAAGAGAGGATATCGCATTCTTGTTAGACTTTTGGCTGATTCATGGGAGGTTGCTTTCTTTAATATGTAGTCCACTCTAACCACTGAATTCTTCAGACTACCAATGAGAAAAATCATAAATATCTAGGTCCTAAGAAACACCGTAAACTCCATAAATTTTGCACAAACATTTAAGCTTATATCTTTAACGGCACATTGGGTGCGAATACCTGCACTTTTGTTTAATTAATTTGATAGCAAGATGTATAAAATTAATAAGTTAGAACTGTTGCCCTCATATAATTATTATTATAGAAATGTAAAGGATCCCTAGAGAGAGTAGGTATCCAGATGAAAACAAATGATAATTACTAATGCAAAAATTATGTCTCTTTATAGGGAGCTAAAGACAGCATTTCAATTGGATGAGAGTTGTATCTTTTGTGAAAAAGAAGGATACTCATTTCCTTGCGCCAATCCATCATCCAATCATCCATTAGATACATCTCAAAGTACTCTAAACTCAACCTATCATCTGCTCTATAGGTCTCAATGCAATATATATTGGTGATGATCTAACAGTGCACAGGCATGAAGGAATGGGGTGTCCTTCCTTTTAACACAAAGTATACAACTCGGCCATCTTCCAATGATCAGCATAACATAAAGATGATAATATTAGTATTACTATTCAGTGTTGCTGAAGCTGTATGGCACCTTACGGTTGTAACTCTAATGCTGAAAAGAAAAATAAATTATATTTAGGAAAAGGAAACCTAAATTGTAAATAACTAACAATGAAGAAAATAGAAATAATTAAGGCTTAAAGAATTCTTTTAATTAACTAAATCCCATCAATCAAAGAAAATCTTGATATCAAAGAATTCTTCAACATCGGGGAAACTTAATATCTCGCCTACCTTAAAAGTCAACCTTGTCCTCTTGGTCAAAAATTTGGAAATTTCTTCTGCAGCTTGTAAGTATACTCACGCATGGCCTCTTCAGAAGAGGAATCAAATTTTTTGTGCTCCTAACAATGCTAAAATGAATTAACTCATGTGGTGATGTTATTTTTTGATAGTCTATTGGTAGATAATATAATTTTTCATTAGACTTGCTTAAAGAAACCGATTTGTTGATATTCATGGTAAGTATAATAGGCTTTAATGAAGAGAACATTCTAATCAATTACTAATTTTGGTGGTTTAGTCTCTGAGGTGCTAGCCCACTATTTTCAATTACATTTCCAATACTAATTTCATTTGAGTTATCCTCCTTGGCCATATTCATAGGGACGGCTGGTTAATAAGTAGAATATTCTTCTCTAAACTCATTATCCTTTAATAAATATATGATTAAGTACATAACAATGCTTCCTTTAGCCTTCATCTTTTCAATAGCATGGCCACTAACGATCTTTATGAGCGGATTTGCACATCCTTTAATTAATATATAATTTTATTCTTGATCTTCAAAACTACATAATAAGCTGAAAAAAATTCATAAAATTAGTATCAAGATGCAGAGCAATAAATGCCAAGAACCACATCACATCCTTGAAATAGTAGAATATAAAAATCATATGTAAAGTTGAACCTTGCATAGATATAAAAAGATTGTCACATGAACCTTGAATTCATATGCTCTCATAATTTACCACCATGACCTAAAGAGACTTGTATTTTAACTATCAAAAAGTGAAGTGCTTAACCAATTTTGGATAAATAAAATTATGGGTGCTACTAAAGTTGATAAAAATAGTAATTAATTAGTGGCTTGTTTATTATGCTTAATTCACTATCATTGTTTGAGAAGATAAAATATTAATAATAGGATGCATGAAAACTTTTATCAACAAACCATTCATCCACTCTTCCTTGCCTTCTTTATCTCCCAATGTCAATTCTAGTTCATCATCAAATCAATCAGCATCAATAAAAATAATTTAGCTTTACAATGATGGCTTACACCAAATTTTCATCACAATTATAGCACAAATCATTTTTTCTTCTGGCTTTTATATTTGTTGGCTTCAATCATTTGATTGGAATAGGAAAATATATATGTAGGATTGCTGTTGAAAATTGGAGTGGTTTCCACATGGTGACTTATCTTTGGCTTAAGGAAAGCAGGTAATTACTTTTCCTTAAGTCTAGTTAACCTAATAATTTTTTTAATGATTGGCCGAAGCATAAAAGCATCGTGTTTGATTTTTTTCTTTAAATCTATCTATAAAGTAGCTTACATAAAATTTCTTCTTTAATCCTATAGTATGATTATTAAGCTGTTAAAATCAACATTGATACTCATGCACCAGTAGAGGCCTAGGACCACTTAATGAATTCTTTAGTAAAATTCTTATAAATATTTGAACCAAAAAAAAATGCGGAGACATCGCACAAATTCTTCCATACCATTATATCTAGTTCTTTCTTCATTCGCTCTGCAACATCTCTTTTAAAGGTGAAAAGAGGCTATGATACTCTTTTAAGTTTTTTTAATAAGGTTGAACGTGTCGACCTGTTATGCTTGATATATCAAACCGTTGAAAATATCATCTCCATGAAAAGGGAAGAATTTAAATTTTAAGCGTACGTTTGGAGTTACGTGCTTGAAGGGGATCAGCTACGAAGACAAGGTTGACTTGCAGGGTACTCACAACTTGCGGACCATTTCGTCTTCGACGTTTCGTTTTATGACCGGGCTCAAGAGATGACAAAAAAGACGCGCTAGTTTTAACCAAAAAATAAATCACCTTGTATTCCAACAAGGGGCCATGGAACTCGACCTCCTGCTGCGAGTTCCTAGCAATTCCTTTCAAGAAAGCCTACCAAACGGTATATCAAGTTGAATTCAAAGTTCCTTCTTCTTACCGCGCTATTTAGTTTGAACGCAGAAAGAATACCCCTCGATCGGTTCTTTCTAATATTTTCTCTCCTCCCAAAACACACGTGAAGAAAAATAATATATATATATATATATATATATATATAATCTCCGTTATGGATGGATATTAATTTCATCAAGAGGAAGCCCCAAAGTTCACGAAAGAATTGGCAAATTAGTCATTATCCAAAAGTAACAAACATGATATTTGGATAGATTTTGGGGAGTTAGTTGAGGATGTTTTGGTTATTATCCAAAAGTAACAAACATGAGATTTGGATAGATTTTGGGAAGTTAGTTGAGGATGTTTTGGCCATCATCCAAAGTACCGAAGATAGCTTTTGGAGGAGGATTTGAGGCGTCATCTTAGCTGCAACCGCCCGCCACAAAAATCTCGTCTAAGAGACCTCTGTGTGAGAGAAAAAAAAAGGGTTCTTAAATCTTTTAGTGAGATTATAAGAGTTTCTGAGAGAAAGTGTTTTTGAGGGCTTGTACCTGATTCAACTCTTAGTGAAGCCTTGCAGATCCTATGCCACCGTGGACGTAGCCCAGTTTGGGTGAACAACGTAAAATCCTCGTCTCTCGCTGTTTTCTTTGATTTGGGTTCCTATTATTATTCTGTATTTTTATTGATTATATCGCAACTGCGTGCTTGGTCATACTAATAGCGATCTTATTAGAGGAATATTTGTTGTATTCTCTATCAAATTGGTATCAGAGCTTGGTTTTCTTCATATTATTACGGTCGGATAAATCAACAAAGAGATGATAGATGACAAGATCAAAATCAAGAAATTCAATGGTCATAATTTTGGATGGTGGAGGATGCAAATTGAGGACTACCTATATCAGAAGGATCTTTACCTTCCATTAGAGGAAAAAAGCCGGATTCAATGAGCAACTCAGATTGGATGATTCTGGATAGGAAAGCCTTGGCTACGATCAGATTGTCATTGATACCTCAAGTGGCGTATAATATTGCAAAGGAAAAGACCACCGTGGATATGATGACCGCTTTAACAAAGTTGTATGAAAAACATTCCATCTCAAACAAGATATTTCTCATGAAAAAGCTCTTCAATTTGAAGATGGCTGAGAATAGTTTAGTGACGGAGCATCTGAACAAGTTCAACTCGATGATTAATCAATTCGAGTCGATCTCTATTGTTTTTGATGATTCATTCAGGGTGCTTCTTTTCTTATGTTCCTTGCTAGAGAGTTGGGACAATCTTGTGAGGACAGTCAGCAACTCGGTATCAAGTATCCTTACATTCAATGATGCAGTTAGTTGTATATTGAATGATGAGATGAGAAGAAAGGCTGTGGGTGGGACTTCTACAAGTATTGCACTCATGGTGGATACCAAAGGAAGATCACAGGAGAGGAAGAAGTCAGAGAAAGGCCAGTCCAAGAGCAGAGAAAAGTCCAAAGGGAGATTTCCCATGAAGTGTTGGAACTATGGGAAGAAAGGTCACATGAGCAAGGATTGTTGGGGTAAGAAGAAGGAAAAAGGTGCAAGAGCAAGATAAAAGGTTAGGAAGCAAATGTTGTGAGTACTATTGAGCCGAATTTTGAGGATGTATGCCTGTCAGCCAGCGATGGGGCAAACTCAGATATGTGGTTTGTAGACTCAGGGGCTTCTTACCATTGCAGCTTAAAGAGACACCTATTTTTGGATTTTGTCCAAGGAGATTTTGGCCATGTCACAGTTGGCAATGGACAGCAGTGCAGAATTGTTGGTAGAGGAACAATTGTACTGAAGCCAGTGACAAGCAGAGAATTGAGACTTGCACAAGTCAGATACATCCCAGAGTTAAAGAAAACCTAATTTCTATCAGTCAGCTTGATATTGAGGGTTATGTATCCATTTTTGGTAATTCTCAGTGGAAAATTACTAAAGGGTCTATGGTTGTTGTCAAAGGGAAGCGGACAGGCACTCTCTACTTCTTGGCAAACAGTGAGAGTTCAGTTTTAGTTGCAGCAGGAGACACGGGTATAGTGACTACATTATGGCACAGGAGGCTCGGTCATCTTAGTGAGAAGAACTTGAATATTTTACATAGGAGAGAGCTTCTACCTGGGCTAAAGAAGGTGAATTTAGAGTTTTGTGAAGAGTGTATCTATGGTAAGCAGAAAACAGTGAGTTTTCAGTTAGCAAGAACTCAGAAGAAGACTGAAAGGTTGGAGTTGGTTCATTCAGATGTCTGTGGTCCAGCACCAGTGGCATCATATGCGGGTAATAAGTACTTTGTTACATTTATAGATGATTTCAGTAGGAAAGTCTGGGTGTTTGCTATGAAGAAAAAGTCTGAGGTCTTTGGCATCTTCAAGAGATGGAGAGTCATGTGTGAAAGCCAGACTGGAGCAAGTCTCAAGTGTCTCAAGACAGATAACGGTGGTGAATACTGCAATAGGGAGTTTGATGTCTACTGCGCATGAAATCAAAAGGATCAAGATCGTCCCGGGGATACCAGAGTAGAATGGTGTGGCAGAAAGAATGAACATGACCATTCTTGAGAGAGAGGAGTATGAGGTTTGACTCAGGTCTACCTACATATTTTTGGGCGGCAGCACTGGAAACCGCAGTGTATTTGATCAACAGAGTCCATCCAGTGCATTGGATGGTGAAATTCCATAGGAGGTTTAGACAGGAAAATAGGTAAAACTTTCTTTTCTTAAAGTATTTGGCTGCATTGCTTATTCTCTGATTGAGAAAGAGAAGAGGAGTAAGTTAGACTCCAAGTCTACAAAGTGTGTTTTCATTGGATACGGTGGCGATGAGTATGGCTACAAGCTCTGGGATTTCCAGAACAATAAGATTTGATGAAGAGCATACTTATAATGACAGGAAGGATGCAATGGAAGAAAAGAAACAGGAATTTATAGAACTCGATCCTGTTAGAGATGGAGAAATTCCCCGAGTGCAAACTGAAGATGGAAACTCCGAGGATGTGGAGGAGAAAGATGTGGTTGGAACAGATAGCCACATGCATACATCAGAACCTTAGCCGGTGTCCCCATAGTTGAGGAGGACCACAAGGGTTACCATGCCATCACAGAGGTATTTGCTAATGATTATGTTTTGTACACGGATTCTAGAGAGCCAGAATGTTTTGTTGAAGCCATGCAGGATGAAGCTAAGGTCAAGTGGGAGTTGGCTATGAAAGAGGAAATGGACTCTTTAAAGCAAAACAAGACTTGGGATCTTATGAAGTTACCCGTTGGCAAGAAAGCTTGTTCAACAAATTGGTGTACAAGATGAAGAATGAGGTCGATGGTACCAAGAGATACAAGGCAAGGTTAGTTGTCAAGGGTTATGCACAGAAAGAGAGAATTGATTTCCAGGAGATCTTTTCCACAGTAGTCAAGATGACATCCATCAGGGTGATTCTGAGCATGGTAGCAGTGGAGGATCTTTATCTAGAGCAGCTAGATGTGAAGACAACATTTCTTCATGGAGATTTGGAGGAGGAGCTATACATGCACCAGCCAAAAAGTTTCCAGGTCAGGGGAAAGGATGACATGGTCTTCAGATTGAAGAAATGTTTGTATGGTCTGAAGCAGGCTCCGCAGCAATGGTACCTCAAGTTTGACAGTTTCATGCTAGAGAAAGGCTTCACCAGATGCCAGTCAGATCATTGTGTGTACTTTCAGAGGTACATTACAAATGAGTTTATTATTTTATCCTTGTATGTGGACGATATGCTTGTAGCAGGTTCCAGTATGAGGAAGATAGAAGAGCTCAAGAAACTAATGGCAAAGAAGTTCTCAATGAAGGATTTGGGAGAGGCGAAGCAGATTCTTGGCATGAGGATCAACAGAGATAGGAAGCAACGGAAGTTGTGGCTATCTCAGGAGGACTATGTAGAGAAGGTACTGAAGAGGTTCCATATGGAGAATGTAAAGGCAGTGTCAACACCTTTGGCAGCACACTTCAAGCTCAGCAAGCAGTTGTGTCCAACAACTCAGAAGGCAAGGGATGAGATGATTAGAGTTCCATATGCCTCAGCCATGATAAGTCTAATGTATGCAATGGTTTGCATAAGACCAGATATCGTACAAGCAGTGGGAGCAGTCAGCAGGTACATGCAGAATCTAGGCAAGGAGCACTGGAATGCAGTGAAGTGGATCTTGAGATATCTCAGGGGTACATCAACTTACAGTTTGTGCTATGGAGGTGATAGTCTTCAAGTAGGATTTGTAGATGCCGATCACTCTGGTGACAGAGACAGTGGGAGGAGCACCACTGGTTATCTCAGTTGCAAAAGATAGTGGCATTGTCAACTACAGAAGCTAAGTATGTGGCAATCACTGAAGCTAGTAAAGAGATGATCTGGTTACAGAGGTTGATGGAGGAGCTCGGCAAGGAGCACGAGTGTAATACATTATGGAGCGACAGCCAGAGCGCAATTCACTTGGCAAGAAATTCAGCATTTCATGCAAGAACCAAGCACATTCAGCTTAGGTATCATTTCATACGCAGTGCATTGGATGAGGAGCAGTTGAAGCTGAAAAAATTGATGAAGCTAAAAACCCTGCAGATATGTTCACCAAGGTTATGAGCAGAGACAAGTTGAGTCTCTGTTGCAACTTGGTGAAGCTTTCCAAGAGATAGATCAGGAGAGCACGGCATAGAAAAAGAAGGTAGATCTAAGAGTGATGTCATTAATCTCCAAGTGGGAGATTGTTATGGATGGAGATTAATTTCATCAAGAGGAAGCTCCAAATCAAAGTTCACGAAGGAGTTGGCAAATCAGTCATTATCCAAAAGTAACAAACATGAGATTTGGATAGATTTTGGAGAGTTAGTAAAGGATGTTTTGGTCATTATCCAAAAGTAACAAACATGAGATTTGGATAGATTTTGGGGAGTTAGTTGAGGATGTTTTGGCCATTATCCAAAGTCTTTTGGAGGAGGATTTGAGGTGTCATCTTAGCTGCAACTGCCTACCACAAAAATCTCGTGTGGGAGTTACGAACGTGTGAAATAAATTGAAGGCTCGGTGAGGACCTCTGTGTGCTGCAGAGAAAAAAAAGGGGGGGTTCTTTAATCTTTTAATGAGATCATAAGAGTTTCTGAGAGTGTGTGTTTTTGAGGGCTTGTACCTGATTCAACTCTTAGTGAAGCCTTGCAGATCCTGTGCCGCCGTGGACGTAGCTCAGTTTGGTGAACCACGTAAAATCCTCGTCTCTCGCTGTTTTCTTTAATTTTGGTTCCTATTATTATTCTGTGTTTTTTGTTGATTATATCGCAACTGCGTTTTGGCCATACTAATAGCGATCTTATTAGAGGAATATTTGTTGTATTCCTTATCACCCTTTGCCTCTCTTCCTTCCATCAACAAACCAAATAAGATCAGTAGTTACCACATCCTAGTTACAAAGTTGAAAGGAAGGGGAGAAAAAAGAGAGAGCTCAGCTTCATATTAACAACTGGTGTCCATGGCTTCCATCAGGAGAGACCTCTTGGTTCTGATGACCATTCTCTCCATCTTCTGCCTCCTGTGTTCCCAGCCAGCCGCAGCAACAAGGCTTCTTGGGGTAGAGCAGCAGCTGGCAAGAGTCGGTTTCACGTTCGATCCCTGCAACAAGGCCCGACACCAGGTCACCCTTCTACTTGCACCAGTGGATCAGGCACCACGGGTGGAACCTGCCCCCCACGGCCTTGAAATGATGATGAACGTAACTGAATCAAGTTAAACTAAATTATTACTTAGTTGTGGCCTCGAGTTCACAAGATTCCTGATATCGAACGACAGATTTGGATGCAATAGAAGTTCCTGCTTTAATTCTTGTTTCTCTTTTTTCGTATTTTTGCTTTGTTTCTAATCTTAAAGTTTAATAAAATTCTATAGGCATACCTCGGTGCCTATTGTTGCCTCAAAGAAAAGAAGTGAGAAGAGAGAGAAGGAATAAAGTTTTTAGCTTACTGCATGCTTCAAAAAATCTATCATTATTAGCATGGTGAGAGGCCATAGCATACGTATTTCTTCATGCTATTCTATGGCTTGAGAATCTGATCCTCTGAGGGCTGGCATTTATAGGCCTCTGTATGCAATGGCTTCTTGACTGCAATTAAACTTTAATGGACAAATCTCTATAAAAAAGATAGGATATCGCATTCTTGTTAGACTTTTGGTTGATTCATGGGGTTGCTTTCTTTAATATGTGGTCCAGTCTAATCATTGAATTCTTCAGTTGAACTACCAATGAGAAAAATCATAAATATCTAGGTCCTAAGAAGCACCATAAACTCCGTAAATTTTGTACAAATATTTAGCCTGCATCTCGAACGGCACATTGTGTACGAATAGCCACACTTTGTCTAATTAATTTGATAGCAAGATATATAAAATTAATAGGTTGAACTGCTGCCATCATATAATTAATATTATAGAAATGTAAAGGATCCCTAGAGAGAGTAGAACTCTAGATGAACATCAAATGATAATTACTAATGAAAAAATTGTCTAGAGATCTTTACAAAGAGTTAGAGATAGCGTTTCAATTGGACGAGAGTTGTATCTTTTGTGATATAGAAGAATACTCCTTTGTGCCCATCCATCATCCCATCATCCATTAGATACATCTGAAAGCACTCCGAACAAAGCCAATCATCTGCTGCATAGATCTTAAAGTGGTATGGAAAATGATCTAACATTGTACGGGTGTGAAGGAGTGAGGTATCCTTCCTTCTAATGCAAAGTATACAACTTGGTCTTGTTCCAATAATCACCATAACATAAGCAGGCTTTTTAATTATCTAAGGTGTGATTAGCATTGAAAAATAGAGGACAAATAAGAATTCCATGCAAAAAAGGTGTTGTCAACCACACGAGGTTGAGTTGGTTTAGTTGGAACCATCCTTGAATGAAAGGAAGGCCATGTTTGATTCTAATAAAACAGTTTACGAGAGTTTTCAACTATGTGAACGACGAAGTGATGTGAACATGATTGTAACTTTAAGATCCCTTAGTTAATTTCTCGATGGAAAAAAAAAATCCTCTTGGCTTCCAAAAAGAACTTTAAAAAGATATATATAACTTTCTTTGAGTTACGGTTTTACTGAGATCTTGACACCCTCGAAGTTTTATTTTGGGAGAACCGGCTTCAAAATGAACTCTTTAAGCTTCATCTATTTCTATATCTTTTTCGAGTTTCTTCGTCGTTGTTTTGATAGGAGAACAAAATAACAAGATCGAGGGAGTTATTCCAAGGAAGAGGGAGAATGTAGTGGCACCTAACTGAGTCCGGATGATCCAAGAGGGCCTCAAGACATGCAGACACGATGAACCATTCCCCTTTCATGGAAGGTGTCACCGCGTCACCGGGAAAGTGGCCTCAAACGCGGTCATCGCCGGTGAGGCGGAGAGAGGTTTATATTTTCAATAAACAGCAATGCTTACCAACTTCATCCTATCTGATGTATTTTCACGTTCGAAGCTGATGCCGAGATCTAGACCCTATTTTTATCCATCCTGAACCCAAACCAATCTTTTCTGAGCATGACTCGACCAAATTCAAGGTCAAGTTGGGATGTCATAGGAAAAGTATTGTCTGAGTAGGATAATGTATATGTATTTGAGCAGGATATAAAAAATTTTAACAGGATGTATTTTTATGTGTTTGCTACTTGTAATAATTATTAGGGTTCTCTAGATCTTTATGAAGCGCTATATAAAGGCTAGTAGAACTCTATCCGACTACCACACGTATACAGGGTGTATTATCGATCGTCCTAGAAATGAAGGGGAGCCGACATTAATCAAAGAAATTCTTGATATCAAAGAAATCTTTAAAATCAAAGAAACCCAATATCCCACCTCCTTTAAAAGTCAGCCTTGTCCTCTAGATTGAAAATTAAGAAAGTTCTTCTGCTTGTAAATATACTCACACGTGGCCTCTTTAGAAGCGGAATCAGATTGCTTGTGCTCCTAACAATGCTAAAATGAATTAACTTATGTGGTGATGTTATTTTTTGATAGTCTATTGGTAAATAATATAATTTTTCATTAGACTTGCTTGAAGAAACTGATTTGTTGATATTCATGGTAAGTATAATAGGCTTGAATGAAGAGGACATTCTAATCAACTACTAATTTTGGTGGTTCGGTCTTTGAGGTGCTAGCCCACTATTTTCAATTACTAATTTTATTTGAGTTATCCTTGGCTATATTCATAGGGATGGCTGGTTAATAAGTAGAATATTTTTCTCTGAACCCATTACCCTTTAATGAATATATGGTTATGTACATAACAACTCTTCCTTTAGCCTTCATCTTTTCAATGGCATGGCCACTAATGGTCTTTATGAGCGAATTTGCATATCCTTTAAGTGTATGCTTTTATTTTTGATCTTTAAAACTACATAATAAGAAAAAAAATTTCATAAACTCAATGACAAGATGCAGAGCAATAAACGTCAAGAACCGCATCACACTCTTGGAAAGGTAGTATATAAAAATCATGCATAAAGTTGAACCTTACATAAAGATAGAAAGATTGTCACATAAACCTTAAATTTATATGTGCTCACAATTTACCACCATGACATTAAGAGACTTGCCTTTTAATTATCAAAAAATGAAGTGCTTAACCAATTTTGGATAAATAGAATTATAGGTGCTACTAAATTCGATAAAAATAGTAATTGGTGGCTTTTTTAATTATGCTTTCATTCTCATTGTTTAAGAAGATAAAATATTGATAAGAGGATGCATGAAAACTTTTACCAACAAATCATTCAACTACTCTTCCTTGTCTTCTTTATCTTTCAATGCCAATTTTGAGTTCATCATCAAATTAATCAGCATGAATAAAAAAATAATTTAGCTTTACAATGATGGCTTGCACCAAGTTTTTCATCATAATTATAACACAAATCATTTTTTCTTTTAGGTTTTATATTTGTTGGCTTCAATCATTTTATTGGATTAGAAAAAGAAGTAGGATTGCAGTTGAAAATTAGAGTTGTTGCTATAAGGTGACTTATCTTTGATTTACGTAGAATGCATAGTTACTTTTCCTTAAGTCTAGCTAACCTAATAATTTATATTAATGGTTGGCTGAAACATAAAAACATGATTAATTTTTTCTTTAAATCTACTTATAAAGCAATTTGCATAAAATTTCTCCATTGATCCTATGGTATTATTATTAAGTTGTTAAAATCAACATTAATACTCATGCACCATAAAGGCCTAGGACCACTTTATGAGTTTTCGAGTAAATTTTTATAAATACTTGAATCAAAAAAAATGCAGAGACGTTTCACAAAATTCTTCCAAACCATTATGCCTAGGTCTTTCTTCATTCGCTGATATGCTACTGCAACATCTCTTTTAAAGGTGAAAAGAGGCTATGATAATCTTTTATGTTTTTTTAATAAGGTTGAACCTGTTGACCTGTTATGCTTGATATATCAAACCGTTGAAATCATCTCCGTCAAAAGGGTAGAATTTAAATTTTAAGCGTACGTTTGGAGTAACGTGATTGAAGGGGATCAGCTACAAAGACCAGTTTGACTTGCACTTTAGTGTTGTCCCCTGTCCCTCTTACTTTAAACGCAAAGTGAAAAAGACGTTAATAGTTAATACTGCTTCGGCATCCCAGGTATTCACAACTTGCCGACCATTTCGTCTTCGACGTTCGTTTGATGAACGGGCTAAAGAGATGAAAAACAAGACGCACTAGTTTTAACCAAAAAATAAATCACCTTGTTTTCCAAGGGGCCATGGAACTCGACCTCCTGCTGCGAATTCCTAGCAATTCCTTTCAAGAAAGCCTAAAACGGTATAGCAAGTTGAATTCAAAGTTCCTTCTGCTTACCGCGCTATTTAGTTTTGAACGCCGAATGAACACCGGGTCTTTCTAATATTTTCTCTCCTCTCAGAACACACGTAAAGAAAATAATACATATAGTTCCCTTTGCCTTGCTTCCTTCATCAACAAACCAAATAAGTGTTGGGTCTGGTATGGTACTATCAAGGCCCAGGGGGGCTAATTTATTGGGCTTGGTGTGGGTCCAAGTGTAGAGATTAAATCAAGTCACGGGTATACACGGGCTTGGAGATTAGTTTAATCTCATTGGTTAGTCCATGGGAGTTTTTGTTGAGTCTGGGACCTACTTCATGATGTATTTAAACTCTAGTTTTTAGGGTTTGAAGGAATGAAGAACAGATTCTTTTCTTTCAAAAATAATTTTTCTTCTCTCTCTCCCTCTCCATCTCCTCCCCCTTACTGTTGGTGCCGGATGCTCGCATCACGGATCATCCCTTACTGTTGGTTCCGACTGCTCGTGCGTTGTGCGTGGTGTGGAAGACACCTACGTAGACACCTACGTAAGATCCCGTGTTTGGATGGACGTGGATCCAGTGTTTGGATGGACGTGGGATAAACCTTTAGGAAAAAGGGATTATCGTGGTTTGAACTCTGTATCAAAAGGTTAAAGAACGAACGTGTTACCGTTGCGCCAATCTGATTTTCGACAAACAAAGTGTAAAGCCCAGGGTATTTCTCCAGCGAAATTGATCCCATTGCCATTCATCGAGGACTAAACCCCAACAATTGGTATCAGAGCCTAGTTCAGGAATAAGAAGAAGTTGTTTGGAGATCTTAAAGGACTAAAAAATTTTAGCAAAGCCTCATCAAGGTACTCTCTATTTTTTAAAATAGATTGTGCTATTTTTTGGTTGAGATCTGGCCATGGGTAGTAACATAAAAATAGATTTTGAGAAGTTTGATGAAAAGAAAAGTTTCTTCATGTGAAAAGTCTGGGTAGAGACCTTCTTGTGCAGTAGAGTTTAGATCTGGATTTGGAAGAAAGACCAGATGGAATGACAGATAAGAAGTGGATGTCGTTGGAGAAAAAGGCCTGTTCAATGATCAGGGGATGTTTGGCGGATTCAGTCCTTTATTTAGTGCTGAAGGAGAAGACCCCAAAGGGACTTTGGTCGAAGTTGCAAGCTCTCTATATGGAAAAAATATGTGCAACAAGTTGATATTGAAGAAGCGCCTCTACAGCCTTCGGATGTCAAAAGGTGGAGATGTGCTGGGCCACATCCAGGTGTTTGACCAGGTGAGCAATGAATTGTTGAATGTCAGGGTCAAGATGGTGAAGAAAGATAAGGCACTTTTGCTATTGTGTTCGCTGCCCATATCACATGACTCATTGGTCACGACACTGCTCTACGGGAAGGAGACATTGTTTTATGAAGATATTGTCTCCGTACTTCGAACGAATGAGTAGAAGAAAAGGATGACCAAGGAAGCTGTTCCTCAGAAGGGTCTATCAGTTGAAAAAAGGTCATGCAGAGGTAGGGACAGGAGCAAGCCTAGGGGATGGTTACAGTCCAGGAAGGCTAAATACTACAAGTATGGTGAGGTAGGATATTTTAAGAGGGACTGTCCTAAGTAGAAAAAGGGATAAAAGGGAGGATCTGAATTGTGACTATAGTTGTAGGACAGGAGGTGAAGGATGATCTCTTGATGGTATCAGATGGTTACAGTCACAATACAGAGATGTGGACCTTGGATTCAACCTATTCTATCATTACACTCCCAACTGGTCGTGGTTCAGTACTTACAAAGAGGTTGACGAGGGGTATGTGACTCTTGAAGATAATCACCCTTGCAAGGTGATCGGATTGGCATAGTAAGGGTAAGGATGTTTGATGGCATGGTACGCACTCTTACCAGCATGAAGCATATCCCAAAACTCAAGAAGAATCTAGTGCCACTGGAGTACCTGGAACAGACTGGATAAACTTCAGCAGTCATGCCAGGAGTGGAGTTCTGAACATCTCCAATAAAGCTATGGTGGTGATGAGAGGGAGAAGAGTGGAGAATAACCTATACATGTTGGATGACTCTATGGTGATCAAAAAATCTAAGGCAGCAGCTGTGGAACAGGATCCTCGAGATGTATACAGGATGTAGCATTACCGTCTAGGCCACATGGAAGACAGAGTGATGAAAGAACTGAGCAAAAGAGAACTACTTTTGGACCTGAGTGATATGGAGATCTGTGAGCCATGTCAGATAGGAAAGCAGAGAAGAGTACAGTTCTTGGTCAGCACAGCTAGAGAGCAAAACCCCTGGAGTTAGTATACATGGATGTCTGGGGACCAACCCTGGTTTCTGCAAGGAATGGGGCGATATACTTCTTTACCCTGATAGATAATTTTTTAGGAAAGCAGTGGATCTACTTCATGAAGGAGGAATCAGAGGTCTTCACTAAGTTCAGAATCTGGAAGGCTGAGGTGGAGAAGGAGCAGGATATGAGTGTGAAGTGTCTGAGGTCAGATAGTGGCGAGGAATACACCAACAGGGAGTTTCAGAGATTTTGTGAGGAGTGGGGCATCAAAAGGCACTTCTTGGTAATTAGAACTTCTCAATAGGAAGGGGTGGCTGAGAGAATGAATAGAATACTATTGGAAAAAGCAAGGTGCTTGAGGCTACAGACATGGCTTCCAAAGATGTTCTGGGTTGATGTAGTAGATGTAGCAAGCTACTTGGTCAATCGATCACCGCACACCAGGTTGGATGGAGGCATTCCAAAGGAGATATGGTTTGGAGGGACGATAAGCTTGAACCAACTGAGGGTGTTTGGATGCATGGCATATGTGCATATTGGTGCTGGGGAGCGGAGTAAGTTGGATGCTAGGTCTAAGAAGATGGTATTCCTGAGCTACTCGCATGGAATCAAGGGGTATCGGCTTTGGGATCCCTCGAAGAAGAAGGTTGTCATCAGCAGGGATGTAACCTTCGATGAGAGCTCGATTCTTCAGAGTAGAGATGGTACAGATGCACAGCATGAACTATAGGAGGTGAAACACGGTAACACTAGTCAGATGACTTCCTACACAGTCGTGCCATTTGCTAGTGGACTAGAATGATTTGAGATTCAGATAGAAAGGACTGACAGAGGGGTCAAAATCCAGAAGTTCAGCAGGATGCAGCTGAGGAGAGGACTCAGGAGGATGCAGCTGGGCAGAGAACTGATACTGGGATCGCACTGCACAGGCCCAGGGGACACGTGCGACCATCAGTTCGATACGGGTTCGAGGATTCGGTGTCATATGCCCTGGTGACATTGAATGGAGACCCTTACAACTATGAGGAGGTTGTGGAAAGTCAAAACAGCCAGGATAGAGATAGGTGGGTCCAGGCTATGGCAGAAGATGCAAGCTATGGTAGAAGAGATGCAGTCTCTCTATAGGACTGGCATGTGGCAGGTGGTCCAGTTGCCACAAGGAAAGAAATCCATTGATTGTAAATGGATTTATCAGCGCAAGAAAGAGCCTTCAGAGCAAAGGGGTACAGGTATAAGGTAGGATTAATGGCCAGAGAATACTTTCGAAAAGAAGGCTTCGACTACAGAGAGCTGATGGAAGAAAGAGTGGAGCTAGTGAAGGTATACACCAATGAGAATCCAGTAATGCACAGACCAAGGTTATTTTATGGGATAGCTTTTGTAGGGATTGCAGCTGATGGATGCGGCGGACGTGCTGAGGCCTTGAAACTACCAAGGTAGAGATTGTTGGGTCTAGTATGGTGCTATCAAGGCCCCGAAGGGCTAACTTGTATTGGGCTTGGTGTGGGTCCAAGGGTTGAGATTAAATCAAGTCATGGGTGTACACGGGCTTGGGGATTAGTTTAATCTTATTGGGTTAGTCCATGGAAGTTTTTGTTGAGTCTAGGCCTGGCCCACTTCGTGGATGTATTTAAACTCTAGTTTCAAGGGTTTGAATGAATGAAGAACAAATATTTTATTTCATAATTATTTTATAAATATTAATTTTATTTAAAATTATTGCGATGCAATTAGTGCGTCGCTAAATTAAAAATAATTTTTCTAATTTTTCTGGTTTATTGCGTCGCTAATGCGTCGCTATTTAACATAATTAATTTTTAAAAAACATTGCAACGCACTGAGTTGCGTTGCAATATTTTATATTTCATAATTCTATTTTATAAAAACTAAATTTAAAAATATTACGACGCATTACTTGCGTCGCTAATTAAAAAATTAATTTTTTAATTTTCTGATTTATTGAGTCGCTAATGCATCGCTAATTGCGTTGCAATGTTTTGTTGTCGCGGAGAAGTCGCAATGTTGTCGCAATTTAGCGACGCAACAATACGTCGCTAAATTTGCGTCGCTATTTCAGTATTTTCTTGTAGTGATCTCACTTATTCACCACCCTTCAGTATCACCACCACCATCATCACCGTACTTGCCCCACCTTTTACTAACACCACCTTCATCATCTACCATTATACTTCCATCATCAACCACAATTCATAACCTTTTTAAAAAAATAAAAAATGATTTCTTATTTTCAACAATAAACATATTTTTTAGATTTTCTATAGAGAAAAAAATGAAAATAAAGATAAAAACTAGCAAGGGAGAATAAAAATTGTTTTTCATAACTAAACAAGCCCTTGATTTCCTTGCTTCTCATCAACATGACTAGTTGTTTCCTATGGAGGAATCACCACGATTTAAGGGGCTATGCTCTATTGTTCTATTGATGTTGATTCTGTTCTTGATGAAAAAAGAGTTGCTAAGGTGGGGTAAATTGATCGGGCTTGGAGACTTAAGTATACTCATGAGATTAGGGCAACCCTACCCAACCCTAAGGTGGGTATGGCTAGGGAGCACGTATGGAATTCCTCATTGCAAGTTGGTACAGATAATAGTATACCTACCTAAATCTGCCCATTGCTAACCCTAATCTAATAATATCTATAATTGACTTGTAACGAAACCTTCAACTTGTCCAACAAGGTGTCGTAACTCACCGTGCTAGCTTACATTTTCTCTCCCAAAATAGATTCATAATGGCTTTTTCTTTAAAAACTAATTTAATTCTATTTGCCTTCATTAATTAGAAGGTGCGGCTACCCTTTGGAATGGTAATTTAAAAATTACTTGACTAGTTTGATTCAGCGACCACAAAGTTAAGCTAGTTTGACCGTCAACATTTTGAATTGCTTCATCAATTTAAGATCAAACAAACGAGTCATTGTTGCAGTACAGATTGGGCAAACCTCCACTAGGAACGTATGGATAGAGGGCAAAGGTTTGGAGTCTTCAAATAAGACGACTTGTCCTTTGCCCCTCTTTCTCTTAATAAGACGTTAAATAAAACTTTGGCGTCTCAGGTATTCACAACTTCCCGACCATTCGTCTTCGACGTTCGTAATTTGATGAACTCGACCTGTATTCCAAGGTCCCATGGAACTCGACCTGCTACCAGTTCCTAGTAATTCCTTTCAGGAAAGACTACCAAACGGTATAACAAGTTGAATTCAAAGTTCTTCCTGCTTACCGCGCTATTTAGTTTGAACTCGGAATGAACACCACTCGAGTCTTTCTTATATTTCTCTCCTCCCAAAACACGCGTAAAGAAAAACATATATATAGTCCCCTTGCCTCTCTTCCTTCCATCACCGAATAACACCAGTAGTTGCCATATCCTAGTTACAAAGTAGAAAGGAAGGGAGAAAAGGAGAGGAGCTTAGCTTCGTATTAACAACTTGTGTCCATGGCTTCCATCAGGATAGACCTCTTGGTTCTGATGACCATTATCTCCATCTTCTGCCTCCTTTGTTCCCAGCCGGCGACAGCAGCAAGGCTTCTCGGAGTGGAGCAGCAGCAGGCAAGAGTCGGCTTCACGTTCCGATCCCTGCAACAAGGCCCGACACCAGGTCACCGTTCTGGTTGCACCAGTGGACCAGGCAAGGCTGGAATCTGCCCCCCACCGCCTGGAAATCGCAACTGAATCAAATTAAACTAGAATACTTAGTTGTGGCCTCGAGTTCATAAGATTCCTGGTCTCGAACGACATACTTGGATGTGATAGAAGTTCCTGCTTTAGTTCTTGTTTCTCTTTTTTTTTTCGTTTTTCTTCTTTGTTTCTAATCTTAAACTTTAATAAAATTCTACTGCCATACCTCGGTGCCTGTTGTTGCCTCAAAGAAAAAAAGTGAGAGAGAGAGAAGGAATAAAGTTTTAGTACGCTTCAAACAAATCTATAATCATTAGCATGGTGAGAGGCCTTACCAGTGCCTTCCAATCTTGTGTACTCCTTTCTTCATGTTCTACGATGGTCGAGAAGGTCTGAGCCTCTGAGGGCAGGTATTTATAGGCCTCTGCATGCAATGGCTTCTTGAACTATAATTAAACTTCAATGGACAAAGCTCTACAAAAAAAAAAAGATAGGACGTCGTATTCTTGTTAGACTTTTGGCTGGTTCATGGGAGGTTGCTTTCTTTAATAGGTGGTGCACTCTTAACCATTGAATTCTTCGGTTGAACTACCAATGAGAAAAGCCGTAAACGTCGAGGTCTTAATTAAGAAGCACCATAGACTACATAAATTTTGCACAAACATTTAAACTTGCATCTCTAACGGCACAATGGGTACGAATAGCTGTCCTTTTGTCCAATTAATTTGATAGCAAGAAATGTAAGAAATTTCTGCTTGATGTGTAAAATCGAGAATTTTGAACTGCTCCCATCATATAATTATTATTATAGAAATGTAAAGGATCCCTAGAGAAAATAGGAGTCCAGATGAAAACAAATGATAATTAATAATGCAAAATTATGTCTCTCTTTACAGAGTTAGAGAAAGAGTTTCAGTTGGTTGAGAATTATATCTTTTGCGGTGGAGGATACTCATTTCTTCATGCCCATCCATCACCCGATCATCCATTAGATACATCTTAAAGCATTCCGAACTCAGCCAATCATCTGCTGCATAGGTCTGAAAGTGATATCAGTGATGATCTAATAGTGCATGATTCGTGAAGGAATGAGGTGTCCTTCCTTAGAGCGCAAAGTATACAATCGGCCATATTCCAATGATCAGCATAACATAAAGAAGATATTATTATTATTATTATTCAGTGTTGCAAAAGCTGTATGGCATTTTAGGGTTGTAACTCTGATGCTGAAAAGAAAAACCTATTATAATTAGGAAAAAGAAATCCTAAATTGCAAATAACTAATGTTGCCGCCGGATCCGTCCTCCGACTCGGGCGCGGTCGATCTCCGGGAAGAGGGGGGTGCGGCGGACCTGCAAAAGAAGCCCACACGCGGAGGGACGCTGGGGTTGGTCCTCCGCGGAAGACCCTCCGACGCTCAAGTCAGTGGGGAAGGAATCGACGATCAACCAGATAATGAGGAGGTGGATCTCTCCGGAAGGCCTCTCCGGGGGGTGGCCAATCGGAGGCTCCACAAAAGGGGAGGAGAGTGAGAGTGGAGGATGTGCGTATAGAGCTGCGTGCGTCCAGGATTGCGTACCTGAGGGAGTCTGTTAATCTGATACTTATAGACCATCACCTGGAGACTTGAGCATCTTCTGGAAGGTTCTGAGGTTGTTACGATACGGGGGTAGACAGTATCAGGCCGTTGTGGGGCCGTTAGAATCCACGCCTTGTCTGTTAAGGGATCGACGGCTGGGAGAGCTCTTCGATGTCTTGGGATCTGGGTGAGTAGACCTGGGGCGGTTTCAATAGGTCTTAGGCCACGTTTCGATATAATTCCTAGCCTAAGGAGCTGTTCAGGTAAATTTAAGCTCTCCCGCGTTAGGTTCCGCGGAGGTAGACGTCAGAGCGTGGATCGCGGGGTATAAGCGAGCTACGAAAGCCCGGAGGAGGCCGAGCTAGGGAAGCCCGGAGAAGACCGAGCTACGGAAGCTCGGAGGAGGCCGAGCAGCGGAAGCCCGGAGGAGGCCGAGCTACGGAAGCCCGTGGGAGGCCGAGCTAGGGAAGCCCGGAGGAGGCCGAGCTACGGAAGCCCGGAGGAGGCCGAGCTACGGAAGCCCGGAGGAGGCCGAGCTACGGAATCCCGGGGGAGGCCGAGCTACGGAAGCCCGGAGGGGGCCGAGCTACGGAAGCCCGGAGGGGGCCGAGCTACGGAAGCCCGGAGGAGGCCGAGCTACGGAAGCCCGGAGGGGGCCGAGCTACGGAAGCCCGGAGGAAGGCGGCGGGAGGAGGTCAGCCTTAGCCGCCTCGCACGGATATCAATGCAATGACGATTTTACCGCCCAACAACTAACAATGAAGAAAATAGAAATAACTAAGGCTTAGATAATTCTATTAATTAACTAAATTTCTTCAATCAAATCTATCTTTGATATTAAAGAAATCTTCAAAATCAGAAAAACCCAACATTCAAAACCTCCCTTAAAAGTCAACCTTGTTCTCTAGATTGTAAATATACTCACAGGTGGCCTCTTTAAAAGTGGAGTTAGAATGCTTGTGCTCCTGGCAATGCCAAAAATAAATTAACTTATATGATGATGTCAAATTTTTTTTTTTTTTTTTGGTTGATGGTCTATAGGTAGGTAATATAATTTTCTATTAAACTGAATAGAAGAATTGATTTTTTGACATTCATGGTAAGTATAATAGGCTCCAATGAAGAGGACATTATAATCAAAGAGTTAGCTGATTCCAATGTTGGAGAGGATACTTGAGAATCATAATCATTTGATACAAAATGAAGGCAGGTTCTACGTACATACATTTTAACCATACAATCGGTTGTCTGGATGCATTCGGTTCATGACAACAAGAGTTGCTGGACTCATTCTAGTTGTTGGCCTTGGGGCATGCATGCTCATGACTCAAGAAAGGGGATAATTAAGTAGCATGAAAACCATTCAAACTCAACTACTAACTGCGGTGGTTTGGTCTCTAAGATGCTAACGTACAATTTCCCATTGCGTTTCCATTACTAATTTCATTTTTCTTTGGCTTTATTCATAGGTCAGTAAAATTTTCTTCTCTAGACCCAATACCTACTAATGAATATAGGGTTAAGTACTAGCAGTGTTTTGTTTAGTCTCTATATTTTTAATGGCATAGCCACTAACAATCTCTATGAGTGGATCTGTAGATCCCTTCCAATCCCTGCCACAAGGCTCGACATCACATCCTAGTTCTTCTCGTTGCACAGGCAAGGGTGGAATCTGCCCCCCACCACGTGGAAATCATGACTGAATCAAATTAAACTAGAATACTTAGTTGTGGCCTCAAGTTCATAAGATTCTTGGTTTGGAATGATAGATTTGGATGCAATAGAAGTTCCTACTTTAATTGTTGTTTCTCTTTTTTTTTGTATTTTTCTTTATTACTAATCTTAAACTTTAATAAGAATCTATAGGCATACCTCGGTGCTTTGCCTCAAAGAAAAGAAGTAAGAAGAGAGAGAAGGAATAAAGTTTTTAGCTTACTTCATGCGTCAAAAAATCTATCATTATTAGCATGGTGAGAGGCCTTCGCAGTGCCTTTGGTCTTCCGTATGTATTTCTTCATGCTCTTCTATGGCTTGAGAAGGTCTGAGCCTCTGAGGGCTGGCATTTATAGGCCTCTGTATGCAATGGCTTCTTGAACTATAATTAAACTTAATTTAATGGACAAATCTCTACAAAAAAGATAAGGTATTGCATTCTTGTTAGACTTTTGACTGGTTCATGGGAGGTTGCTTTCTTTAATATGTGGTCCACTCTAACCAATGAATTCTTCGGTTGAACTACCAATAAGAAAAGTCATAAATATCTAGGCCCTAAGAAGCACCATAAACTCCATAAATTTTGTACAAATATTTAAGCTTGCTTCTCTAGCTAACGGCACATTGGGTATGAATAGCCGCACTTTTGTCTAATTAATTTGATAGCAAGATGTATAAAATCAATAGGTTTGAACTACTGCCATCATATAATAATTATTATAGAAATGTAAAGGATCTCTAGAGAGAGTAGGTGTCCAGATGAAAACAAATGATAATTACTAATACAAAAATTATCTCTTTAAAGGGAGCTAGAGACAGCATTTCAGTTGGATGAGAGTTGTATCTTTTGTGATAAAGAAGGATACTCATTTCCTTGCACCCATCCATCATCCGATCATCCATTAGATACATCTCAAAGTACTCCAAACTCAACCTATCATCTGCTCTATAGGTCTCAAGGTGATATTGGTGATGATCTAATAGTGCAGGGCGTGAAGAAATGGGGTGTCCTTACTTTTAGCATATAGTACACAACTCGGCCATCTTCCAATGATCAGCATAGCATAAAGAAGATAATATTAATATTACTATTCAATGCTGCAAAAGCTGTATGGCACCATAGGGTTGTAACTATAATGTTGGAAAAAAAAAAATATTTAGGAAAAGGAAACCTAAATTGTAAATAACTAACAATAAAGAAAATAGAAATAATTAAGGCTTAAAGAATTCTTTTAATTAACTAAATCCCATCAATCAAAGAAATTCTTGATATCAAAAAAATCTTCAAAATCAAAGAAACCCAATATCCCACCTCGTTTAAAAGTTAACCTTGTTCGCTAGATTGAAAATTAAGAAAGTTCTTCTGCAGCTTGTAAATATACTCACACGTGGCCTCTTTAGAAGCGGAATCAGATTGCTTGTGCTCCTAACAATGCTAAAATGAATTAACTTATGTGCTGATGTTATTTTTTGATAGTTTATTGGTAGATAATATAATTTTTCATTAGACTTGCTTGAAGAAATTGATTTGCTGATATTCATGGTAAGTATAATAGTCTTTAATGTAGAGGACATTCTACTCAACTACTAATTTTGATGGTTCGGTCTTAGCCTATTTTTTTCAATTGCATTTTCATTACTAATTTTATTTGAGTTATCCTTGGCTATATTCGTTGGGATGGCTGGTTAATAAGTCGAATATTTTTCTCTAAACCCATTACCCTTTAATGAATATATGGTTAAGTACATAACAACTCTTCCTTTAGCCTTCATCTTTTCAATGGCATGGCCGCTAACGGTTTTTATAAGCATATTTGCATATCCTTTAAGTGTATACTTTTATTCTTGATCTTTAAAACTACATAATAAGCTGAAAAAACTTCATAAACTCAGTGTCAAGATGTAGAACAATAAACGTCAAGAACCACATCACACTCTTGGAAAGGTAATATATAAAAATCATGTGTAAAATTGAACCTCGCATAGAGATAGAAAGATTGTCACATGAACCTTGAATTTATATGCGCTTACAATTTACCACCATGACATTAAGAGACTTGTCTTTTAAGTATCAAAAATTGAAGTGCTCAACCAATTTTGGATAAATAGAATTATAGGTGCTACTAAAGTCGATAAAAATAGTAATTGGTGGCTTTTTTAATTATGCTTTCACTCTCATTGTTTAAGAAGATAAAATATTGATAAGAGGATGCATGAAAACTTTTATCAACAAATCATTCATCTACTACTCTTCCATGTCTTTTTTATCTTTCAATGCCAATTTTGAGTTCATTATTAGATCAATCAGCATCAATAAAAAAATAATTTAGCTTTACAATGATGGCTTGCGTCAAGTTTTTCATCATAATTATAGCACAAATCATTTTTCCTTTTAGGTTTTATATTTGTTAGCTTCAATCATTTGATTGGATTAGGAAAAGAAGTAGGACTGCTGTTGAATATTGGAGTGGTTTTTACATAGTGACTTATCTTTGGCATACGTAAAATATGTGTTGCTTTTCCTTAAGTCTAGCTAACCTAATAATTTTGTTAATGATTGGCTGAAACATAAAAACATGATGATTGATTTTTTCTTTAAATCTACTTATAAAGTAGTTTGCATAAAATTTCTCCATTGATCCTATGATATTATTATTAAGTTGTTAAAATCAACATTAATACTCATGCACCATAGAGGCCAAGGACCACTTGATGAATTCTCTAGTAAAATTTTTATAAATACTTGAATCAAAAAAAATTTAGAGACGTTTCACAAAATTATTCCATACCATTATGCCTAGGTCTTTCTTCATTCGCTGATATGCTACTGCAACATTTTTTTATTTAATAAGGTTGAACGGGTTGACCTGTTATGCTTGATGTGTCTAACCGTTGAAATCATCTCCATCAAAAGGGAAGAATTTAAATTTTAAGAGTACGTTTCGAGTCACGTGATTGAAGGGGATCAGCTACAAAGGCATGTTTGACTTGCACTTTAGTCTTCTTTAAACGCAAAGCGAAAAAGACGTCAATACTGCTTCGGCGTCCCAGGTAATCAAGAGATGACAAAGAAGACGCGCGAGTTTTAACCAAAAACTAACTCACCTTGTATTCCAAGGGGCCATGGAACTCGACCTGCGAGTTCCTAGCAATTCCTTTCAAGAAAGCCCACCAAACGGTATAGCAAGTTGAATTCAAAGTTCCTTCAGCTTACCGCGCTATTTAGTTTGAACGTGGAATGAACACCCCTCGGGTCTTTCTAATATTTTCTCTCCTCCCAAAACACACGTAAAGAAAATCATACATATATATATAGTCCCCTTTGCCTCTCTTCCTTCCATTAACAAACCAAATAAGATCAGTACGTAGTTACCACATCCTAGTTACAAAGTAGAAAGGAAGGGAAAAAAAAAAGAGAGGAGCTCAGCTTCATATTCATGGCTTCCATCAAGAGAGACCTCTTGGTTCTGATGACCATTCTCTCCATCTTCTGCCTCCTGTGTTCCCAGCCGGCCACAGCAGCAAGGATTCTCGGGGTGGAGCAGCAGCTGGCAAGAGTCGGTTTCACGTTCCGATCCCTGCAACAAGGCCCGACACCAGGTCACCGTTCTGGTTGCACCAGTGGACCAAGCGGTAGTGAAATCTGCCCCCCGCCGCCTGGAAATCGCAACTGAATCAAATTAAACTAGAATACTTAGTTGTGGCCTCGAGTTCATAAGCTTCCTTCTCGAACGACATGCTTGGATGTGATAAAAGTTCCTGCTTTAGTTCTTGTTTCTCTTTTTTTTTTTTTTTCGTTTTTCTTCTTTGTTTCTAATCATAAACTTTAATAAAATTCTATAGGCACCTCGGTGTCTGTTGTTGCCTCAAAGAAAAGAAGTGAGAAGAGAGAGAAGGAATAAAGTTTTAGCTCTAAATATTGTATGCTTCAAACAAATCTATAATTATTCGCATGGCGAGAAGCCTTACAATGTGCATTCCATCTTGTGTGTTTCTTCATGTTTTCTATGGCTTGAGGTCTAAGCCTCTGAGGGTGGGCATTTATGGCTAGGCCTCTGTATGCAATGGCTTCTTGAACTACAATTAAACTTTAATATGGACAAATCTCTACAAGAAGATAGGATATTGAATTCTTGTTAGACTTTTGCCTGGTTCATGGGAGGTTGCTTTTCTTTAATATGCGGTCCACTCTAACCATTGAATTCTTCGGTTGAAGTACCAATGAGAAATGTCATAATTATCTAGGTCCTAAGAAGCACCATAAACTCCATAAATTTTGCACAAACGTTTAAGCTTGTATCTCTAACGGCACATCATGGGTACGAATAGCTGCACTTTTGTCTAATTATAGTTTGACAGCAAGCAACGTAAGGAATTTCTGCTTGATATATAAAATCAGTAAGTTTGGAACTGCTGCCATCATATAATTATTGTTATAGAAATCCAAAGGATCCCTAGAGAAAGGTAGGAGTCCAGATGAACACCAAATGATAATTAATACTAATGCAAAAATTATGTCTAGAGCCGTTTCTTTTGCGATAATGTAGGATACTGATTTCTTTGCGCCCATCCATCATCCGATCATCCATTAGACAGGTCTCAAAGCACTCCAAATTCAGTCAATCATCAGCTGCATAGATTTTAAAGTCATATGGGAAATGATATAAAAGTACTGAGGGCATGAAGGAATGAGGTATCCTACCTTCTAACGCAAAGTATACAACTCGGTCCTGTTCCAATGATCAGCATAACATGAGCATGCTTTTTAATTATTTTGCTCACCTAAATTCCTGCTTGGCGTTGAAGGATCATGTTCACCATTAATTTGAGATACATATGCACCTAGTATGATTGAAAAATAGACGACAAAACTTGTATTCCATCCAAACTTTGTTCCAGAAAAGCTCCATATCTAAATTTTTAGTTATGATGTTAGTCAAGTACATGTCTCGAGAGTTGTCAACCACACCAGCTGGTTGACGTTAATCAAGTACACATTCGCGATCAATTTAATAAATGAAAGGCGATGTTTCATTCTAAATTACGCATTTTCTGAGAGTTTTCAACTATATATGAACGATGGAACTGGTACGAACATGACTTGTATTGGATGCATAAACTTCTAAAAAAGAGAACGGTAACCCTAAGATCTCTTATTTCAATTTCTTTATAGAAGGAAAAAAAAAAAAAAAATCCTCTTTGCTTCCAAAAAGAACTGAAAAAGATATATAAACTTGTTTGCGCTAGCTAGAGGTTTTACTGAGATCTTGAACCCCTTGAGGTTTTCAAATTTGGGAGAACTGGCTCCAAAATGAACTCTTAAGCTTCGCCTATTTCTGTTTCTTTTTTCGAGTTTCTTCGCTGTTTTGATAGGATAACAAAATAACGAGAGGGAGCTATTCTGAGGAGGGGGGATTTTGGAGGGGCCATCTCAGTCCGAATGATCCAAGAGGAATTGGTCGGTGCCACGCTGTGGAATCACCAGGAGGCACGGATACGCATCTAGCTCGCTGTATCAAAGAAATAAACTAATAAGAACTAGAATGACACCTCTAAATAACAACTTTCAAGGGTTAATCCTTCGAAGAAAATAGTATTAATTTATTATTCCATGATGCAAAAGCTATATGGTACATTAGGATTAGGATTGTAGCTTAAAAAAATTTCTCAATTAATCTAGTAGTTTGATTAGCAAGTTGTTCAAATCGGCAACGATACTTATGTACCACAGAGGCCTAGCACAACTTAGTGAGTAATCTACTAAAATCTCATAATTATTTGGGACAAAACGAATACAAAGCTCTTCAACAAAATTCTTTCATATCATCATACCTGGACTTTACTCCATCTATTGATGCTACTGTAATATCTTTTTTTAAAGGTAAAATTAAGGAGGATATGGTAACCTTTTGTCTTTTTGGAAAAGGTT
This sequence comes from Calamus simplicifolius, assembly GCA_900491605.1. Taxonomy (NCBI): domain Eukaryota; kingdom Viridiplantae; phylum Streptophyta; class Magnoliopsida; order Arecales; family Arecaceae; genus Calamus; species Calamus simplicifolius. The sequence continues at coordinate 284,589 of UESW01004798.1, read as the reverse complement.
TTAAACTTATAGAATTGTTCTGCTTAATAAGAAATCATCTCGATCACAAACGAAAAATTTAAATTTTGAGCATAGGTCTGGAGTGACGTGATTGAAGGAGATCACCTACAAAGACCTGGTTGCCTTGTACTTTAGTCTGGTCCTCCTTTGTTCCTCTTTCCTGGAATGCAAAGTAGAACGACGTTGAATAATACTTAGGCGTCTCAGGTATTCACAAGTTTCCAACCATTCGTCTTCCACGTTCGTTTGACGAACAGTCTCAGAGATAACAAAGAAGATGCGCGCGTTTGTTTTTACCAAAAACCAAAGTACCCATGTATTCCAAGGTCCCATGGACCTCGACCTGCTACCAGTTCCTAGTAATTCCTTTCAAGAAAGTCTACCAAACGGTATAACAAACTGAATTCAAAGTTCCTCTGCCTTGGGGCGCTATTTAGTTTGAACTCCTAGCCCCTCAAGTCTTTCTTATATTTTCTCTCCCTGAAAACACACTTAAAGAAATCATATATACATATAGTCCCCTTGCCTCTCTTCCTTTTTTTTTTTTAACAAATCAAACTTGCACAGTCATAAAAAGATTGTCACATGTACCTTAAATTGGTATGGACTCACCATTTGCCACCAAAACATGAAGAGCCTTATCTTTTAATTATCAAAAGTGAAATGCTTAACCAATTTTGGATGAATAAAATTATGGGTGCTACTAGAGGCAATGAACATAGTAATTGATGGCTTTCGAAATTATACTTTCACTCTCGATTATTTAAGGAGATAAAATATTAGTAACAGGATGTATGAAAATTTGTGGCACTAAATCATTTAACTACTCCTTGTCTTCATAACCTTCCTATTCTAATTCAGGTTTATCAACAAATCAATCTTCATCAATAAAAAATAATTTAGTTTTGCAATGATGGCTAGCTTGAACAAATTTTTCATTACAATTATATCATAAATCATTTTCTTTCTGGCTTTTATATCTACTGGCATCAATAGTTTGATTAGAGTGTGCGGTTACTATTGAAAAGTGGAGTGGCTGTAATAGGATCTTATCTTTGGCTTGCATAAAGCAAGTGGTTGCTTTTTTTTTAAGTGTAATTAACCTAATAACTTTAGTAAGTGGTTGTTTGAAAATATGAATATATATATGCTTTATATCTTTTTAAGTCTGCTCAAAAAGTAGTTTATCAAAAAAATTTCAATTAATTCTATAGTATGATTAGTAAGTGTAAATTGATGTTGATGCTCACGTATGTTAGAGGTTTAGCATAGTTTAATGATTTTTTTAATAAAATTATGATAAATGTTTGAGCCAAAATGAATGCATTGTCTGTGCAAATCTCTCGTTCTCGTAGGTAAAAGAAATGGTTAGTTAAAGAACTATTCTGCTTAACATATCCAACCTTTAAGGTCATTTCCATCAAAAACAAAACATTTAAGTTTTGAGCAAAGGTTTCGAACCACGTGGTTGAAGGAGACCGGCTTCAAAGACCAGTTTGACTTGTACTTTAGTCTTGTCCTCTGTCCTTTATTTAAATGCAAAGTAAAAAAGACGTTAAATAATACTTAGGCGTTCTCATAACTTGCGACCATTTCGTCTTCTATTGGAGTTTAGTTCTTGATAAATAGCAATGGGATCAACCTTATTATCAATAATCAGATTGGTATAGCGATAAAGCATTTCCTCTTGAACCCCTTGATCTTTGGTTCAAAACTCCACAAAACTTATTAGTAGCATAGAAAATTGCCACTATTAATTACATAGAAAGTTTTTGTTATTTAATTGCATAGAAAGTTTTTATTTTAAATTAAGTCATATGTATTTATTCTTGTAGACAAAGAGTCATTTTATAAGTATAAAAGGACATGTATCCTTTCTCAATTCAGGATGAATGAAAAAAAAAGAGAAATCAGAAATATAATAGCAATTATCTTCTCCTCTTCCATCAACCAAAGACAACTATGACAATTGATGTATCCAAATGAAGGCTTTGCTTGGATCCCTTGATATTTGGGATCTTGTAGAAGATGGCTACAAGGAGCAGATGAAGCAATGCTCACACAAGAGCAAAGAAAGCAAAATAAGGAGTGAAAAAGGAAAGACAAGAAGGCTCACTATACACTATACCAAAGTGTAGATGAAAGCACATTCGAAATTATCATCAATGCTTCAACATCAAAGGAGGCATGGGACTTATTGCATAAGGCACATAAAGGAGCAAAAAAAGGTAAAAAAGATTATCATTTCATAAAGCTCTCCATACTATTTAAACTCAATACATATTATTCTATATATATACATATGAAGGTGTGTTTTGGTCTATCCCATAAATACATAATAATTCTCTTTGAATATCTAAATGACTTTTAGATTTTCTAACTAATTCTTAATTCTAGATAACTCTTAGAACTCCTTATTCATTTAACTCACAGAAAATATAACAACTCTTAGACTTTCACTCTCATTAACTCCAACATCTCTCCATTAATTTATAATTTTTTATAATATCTTCAATTACTGATCTGAACTACAACCAGAAGAAAAATCTCTTACAATAATTGCTCTTTTCATTGATCAATGAGGTGGATATCTTTTATCTTCTACAATCACCCTTTCTTCATCTTCTATGATAACTTTTTTTTTATCGTCAGCTTCAGTTCATTTAATTCTTTAATTACATCTTCATATTTATTCTTCGGCTCTTCATAGACTTCATGCAAATCTTGCATTAATATCTTGACATCTTTAATTTCCTAAAAATAAACATCTTTCATAGTAATATTATAAATATTTTTTAAATAGATAATTGCTTATAATGCTTCAATATTTTCTACTATCTTCTTTGTAATAGTTACATGATTGTCGATCATAAAACTTTTACTTATATCTTTAAAAATGATTGTTACCATAAAATTTGAAGAATGATCTGGCTCAAACTTCTCACTTGTATACCTTGTTGGAGAAAATTTTATTTTTTCAAGTATTTCTTTGAGCATTACCTTGTATAGCACAACCATAACTATTATCTTTTTATACTTCATTTTGCTCAATTGGTGTTATTAACGAGGTCTCTTATCTTTAACCTCTAGAGACTGCTTTTGTCTTCTTTTTTTTTCAAAGTCTCTTTATCTAAGACTTACACACTTCTCAATGGGTTCCTTTTGACCCAAATATTTAAGACCTTGATGGAGGATATAAACAACTTCTTCATGAACTTCTTTCGATTCTGAAGCTACTCTCTACTTGCTTTAGGATCTATTAGGCTCTTTAGCTCTATGGCTCTCTTTCTTGCTTTAGGATCTCCTAGGCTCTTTAGCTCTGATACCACTTTGTTGAAAATTTTTGGTAGCACTCTAATAATGTTCAAGGGGATGTGCTTGAAGTAGAAGAAATATCATTTATATTATCATTTTAGAAAACTCTCTACACTACTTAGACTAAATACATATTATCCTATATATAGACATATGAAGGTGACTTTTGGTCTACTATTATAAATACATAATAATTCTTAACTCTTTGAATATCTAAATGACTCTTAGATTTTCTAACAAATTTTTAATTCTAGATAACTCTAGAATTTCTGACTCATTTAAGTCACATAGAAAATATAATAAGTCTTAGACTTTCACTCTCATTAATTACAAATTAACTCCAACATCACGTTTCAATCCCTGCCACAAGGCTCGACACCAACTCGCATTTCTTCTGGTTGCACTAGTGGATCAGCCACGAGTGGAACCTGACCCCCACCATCTTGAAATTATGATGAACGTGATTGAATCAAGTTAAACTAGAATACTTAATTGTGGCCTTGAGTTCATAAGATTCCTGGTCTCGAACGACAGATTTGAATGCAATATATAGAAGTTCCTGCTTTAATTCTTGTTTCTCTTTTTTTTCATATTTTTTCTTTGTTTCTAATGTTAAACTTTAATAAAATTCCATAGGCATACCTCGGCGCCTATTGTTGCCTCAAAGAAAAGAAGTGAGAAAAGAGAAAAGGAATAAAGTTTTTAGCTTACTGCATGCTTCTAACAAATCTATCATTATTAGCATGGTGAGAGGCCTTAGCAGTGCCTTCCATCTTGCGTATTTCTTCATACTCTTCTATGGTTTGAGAAGGTTTGAGCCTCTGAGAGCTAGCATTTATAGCCCTCTATAGTCTGTATGCAATGGCTTCTTGAACCGTAATTAAACTTTAATGGACAAATCTCTACAAAAAAGACAGGATATCGCATTCTTGTTAGACTTTTGGCTGATTCATGGGAGGTGGCTTTCTTTAATATGTAGTCCACTCTAACCACTGAATTCTTCAGACCACCAATGAGAAAAGTCATAAATATCTAGGTCCTAAGAAACACCGTAAACTCCATAAATTTTGCACAAATATTTAAGCTTATATCTTTAACGGCACATTGGGTGTGAATACCTGCACTTTTGTTTAATTAATTTGATAGCAAGAAGTATAAAATTAATAAGTTCGAACTGTTGCCCTCATATAATTATTATTATAGAAATGTAAAGGATCCCTAGAGAGAGTAGGTGTCCAGATGAAAACAAATGATAATTACTAATGCAAAAATTATGTCTCTTTACAGGGAGCTAAAGACAGCATTTCATTTGGATAAGAGTTGTATCTTTTGTGAAAAAGAAGGATACTCATTTCCTTGCACCCATCCATCATCCAATCATCCTTTAGATACATCTCAAAGTACTCTAAACTCAACCTATCATCTGCTCTATAGGTCTCAATGCAATATATATTGGTGATGATCTAACAGTGCACAGGCGTGAAGGAATGGGGTGACCTTCCTTTTAGCACAAAGTATACAACTCGGCCATCTTCCAATGATCAGCATAACATAAAGATGATAATATTAGTATTACTATTCAGTATTGCAGAAGCTGTATGGCACCTTAGGGTTGTAACTCTAATGCTGAAAAGAAAAATAAATTATATTTAGGAAAAGAAACCTAAATTGTAAATAACTAACAATGAAAAAAATAGAAATAATTAAGGCTTAAAGAATTCTTTTAATTAACTAAATCCCATCAATCAAAGAAAATCTTGATATCAAAGAATTCTTCAACATCGGAGAAACTTAATATCTCGCCTACCTTAAAAGTCAACCTTGTCCTCTTGGTCAAAAATTAGGAAATTTCTTTTGCAGCTTGTAAATATACTCACGCATGGCCTCTTCATAAGCGGAATCAAATTTTTTTTGTGCTCCTAACAATGCTAAAATGAATTAACTCATGTGGTGATGTTGTTTTTTGATAGTCTATTGGTAGATAATATAATTTTTCATTAGACTTGCTTAAAGAAACCAATTTGCTGATATTCATGGTAAGTATAATAGGCTTTAATGAAGAGGACATTCTAATCAATTACTAATTTTGGTGGTTTAGTCTATGAGGTGCTAGCCCACTATTTTCAATTACATTTCCAATACTAATTTGATTTGAGTTATCCTCCTTGGCCATATTCATTGGGATGGCTGGTTAATAAGTAGAATATTCTTTTCTAAACTTATTATCCTTTAATAAATATATGGTTAAGTACATAATAATGCTTCCTTTAGCCTTCATCTTTTCAATAGCATGGCCACTAACGATCTTTACGAGCGGATTTGCACATCCTTTAATTAAGTGTATAATTTTATTCTTGATCTTCAAAACTACATAATAAGCTGAAAAAATTTCATAAAATTAGTATCAAGATGCAGAGCAATAAACATCAAGAATCATATCACATCCTTGGAATAGTAGTATATAAAAATCATATGTAAAGTTGAACCTTGCATAGATATAAAAAGATTGCCACATGAACCTTGAATTCATATGCTCTCATAATTTACCACCATGACCTAAAGAGACTTGTCTTTTAACTATCAAAAAGTGAAGTGCTTAACCAATTTTGGATAAATAAAATTATGGATGCTACTAAAGTCGATAAAAATAGTAATTAATTAGTGGCTTCTTTAATTATGCTTAATTCACTCTCATTGTTTGAGAAGATAAAATATTAATAATAGGATACATGAAAACTTTTATCAACAAATCATTCATCCACTCTTCCTTGCCTTCTTTATCTCCCAATGTCAATTCTAGTTCATCATCAAATCAATCAGCATCAATAAAAAATAATTTAGCTTTACAATGATGGCTTACGCCAAATTTTTCATCACAATTATAGCACAAATCATTTTTTCTTCTGGCTTTTATATTTGTTGGCTTCAATCATTTGATTGGAATAGGAAAATATATATGTAGGATTGCTGTTGAAAATTGGAGTGGTTTCCACAGGGTGACTTATCTTTGGCTTAGGGAAAGCAGGTAATTACTTTTCCTTAAGTCTAGTTAACCTAATAATTTTTGTTAATGATTGGCCGAAGCATAAAAGCATCGTGTTTGATTTTTTTCTTTAAATCTATCTATAAAGTAGCTTACATAAAATTTCTTCTTTAATCCTATAGTATGATTATTAAGCTGTTAAAATCAACATTGATACTCATGCACCAGTAGAGGCCTAGGACCACTTAATGAATTCTTTAGTAAAATTCTTATAAATATTTGAACCAAAAAAAAATGCGGAGACATCCCACAAATTCTTCCATACCATTATATCTAGTTCTTTCTTCATTCGCTCTGCAACATCTCTTTTAAAGGTGAAAAGAGGCTATGATACTCGTTTAAGTTTTTTTAATAAGGTTGAACCTGTAGACCTGTTATGCTTGATATATCAAACCGTTGAAAATATCATCTCCATGAAAAGGGAAGAATTTAAATTTTAAGCGTACGTTTGGAGTTACGTGCTTGAAGGGGATCAGCTACGAAGACAAGGTTGAATTGCAGGGTACTCACAACTTGCGGACCATTTCGTCTTCGACGTTTCGTTTTATGACCGGGCTCAAGAGATGACAAAAAAGACGCGCTAGTTTAACCAAAAAATAAATCACCTTGTATTCCAACAAGGGGCCATGGAACTCGACCTCCTGCTGCGAGTTCCTAGCAATTCCTTTCAAGAAAGCCTACCAAACGGTATATCAAGTTGAATTCAAAGTTCCTTCTGCTTACCGCGCTATTTAGTTTGAACGCGGAAAGAATACCCGTCGATCGGTTCTTTCAAATATTTTCTCTCCTCGCAAAACACACGTAAAGAAAACCATACATATATATATATATATATATATATATATATATATATATATATATATATATCCCCTTCCTTATGGATGGAGATTAATTTCATCAGGAGGAAGCCCCAAATCATAGGAGTTGGCAAATCGGTCATTATCCAAAAGTAACAAACATGAGATTTGTATAGATTTTGGGGAGTTAGTTGAGGATGTTTTGGTTATTATCCAAAAGTCACCGAAAGGAGCTTTTAGAGGAGGATTTGAGGTGTCATGTCAGCTGCAATCGCCCGCCACAAAAAACTCATGTGAGAGTTACGAACGTGTGAAATAAATTGAAAGCTTGGTGAGGACCTCTGTGTGCTGAAAGCTCGGTGAGGACCTCTGTGTGTTGCAGAGAGAAAAAAAAAAGAAGGTTCTTTAATCTTTTAGTGAAATCATAAGAGTTTCTGAGAGTGTGTTTTTGAGGGCTTGTACCTAATTCAACTTTTAGTGAAGCCTTGCAGATCCTGTGCCGTCATGGACATAGCCCAGTTTAGGTGAACCACGTAAAATCCTCGTCTCTCGCTGCTTTCTTTGATTTTGGTTTCTATTATTATTCTGTATATTTTTGTTGATTATATCGCAACTGCGTGCTTGGTCGTACTAATAGCGATCTTATTAGAGGAATATTTTTTGTATTCCCTATCAAATTGGTATCAGAGCTTGGTTTTCTTTATATTATTACAATCGGACAAATCAACAAAGAGATGGCAGAAGATAAGATCAAAATCGAGAAATTCAATTGTCATAATTTCGGATGGTGGAGGATGCAAATTGAGGACTACCTATATCAGAAGGATCTTTACCTTCCATTAGAGGGAAAGAAGCCGGATTCAATGAGCAACTCAGATTGGATGATTCTAGATAGGAAAGCCTTGGCTACGATCAGATTATCGTTGATACCTCAAGTGGCGTATAATATTGCAAAGAAAAAGACCACCGTGGATATGATGACTGCTTTAACAAAGCTGTATGAAAAATCTTCCACCTCAAACAAGATATTTCTCATGAAAAAGCTCTTCAATTTGAAGATGGCTGAGAATAGTTCACTGACGGAGCATCTGAACGAGTTTAACTCGATGATTAATCAATTGGAGTCGATCTCTGTTATTTTTGATGATTCATTCAGGGCGCTTCTTTTCTTATGTTCCTTGCCAGAGAGTTGGGACAATCTTGTGATGACAGTCAGCAACTCGGTATCAGTATCCTTACATTCAATGATGCAGTTAGTTGTATATTGAATAATGAGATGAGAAGAAAGCCTGTGGGTGGGACTTCTACAAGTACTGCACTCATGGTGGATACCAGAGGAAGATCACAGGAGAGGAAGAAATTAGAGAAAGGCCAATCCAAGAGCAGAGGAAAGTCCAAAGGGAGATTTCCCATGAAGTGTTGAACTGCGGGAAGAAAGGTCACATGAGCAAGGATTGTTGGGGTAATAAGAAGGAAAAAGATGCAGAGAGCAAGATAAAAGGTCAGGAAGCAAATGTTGTGAGTACTATTAAGCTGAATTTTGCGGATGTATGCCTGTCAACCGGCGATGGGGTAAACTCAGATCTGTGTTTGTAGACTTAGGGGCTTCTTACCATTGCAGCTCAAAGAGACACCTATTTTTAGATTTTGGCCAAGGAGATTTTGGCCATATCACAGTTGGCAATGGACAGCAGTGCAGAATTATTGGTAGAGGAACAGTTGTACTGAAGCCAGTGACAGACGGAGAATTGAGACTTGCACAAGTCAGATACATCCCAGAGTTAAAGAAAAACCTAATTTCTATTAGTCAGCTTGATGTTAAGGGTTATGTATCCATTTTTGGTAATTCTCAGTGGAAAATTACTAAAGGGTTTATGGTTGTTGTCAAAGGGAAGCGGACAGGCACTCTCTACTTCTTGGCAGACAATGAGAGTTCAGTTTCAGTGGCAGCAGGAGACAGAGTATAGTGACTACATTATGGCACAGGAGGCTTGGTCATCTTAGTGAGAAGAACTTGAATATTCTACATAGGAGAGAGCTTCTACCTGGGCTAAAGAAGGTGAATTTAGAGTTTTGTGAATAGTTTATCTATGGTAAGCGGAAAATAGTGAATTTTCAGTTAGCAAGAACTCAGAAGAAGACTGAAAGGTTGGAGTTGGTTCATTCAGATGTCTGGGGTCCAGCACCAGTGGCATAATATGCGGGCAATAAGTACTTTGTCACGTTTATAGATGATTTCAGCAGGAAAGTCTGGGTGTTTGCTACGAAGGAAAAGTCTGAGGTCTTTGGCATCTTCAAGAGATGGAGAGTCATGTGTGAAAGCCAGACTGGAGCAAGTCTCAAGTGTCTCAAGATAGATAACGGTGGTGAATACTGCAGCAGGGAGTTTGATGTCTACTGCGCAGAGCATGGAATCAGAAGGATCAAGATCGTCCCAGGGACACCAGAGCAGAATGGTGTGGCAGAAAGAATGAACAGGACCTTTCTTGAGAGAGAGAGGAGTATGAGTTTTGACTCAGGTCTACCTACATATTTTTGGGCGGCAGCACTGGACACCGCAGTATATTTAATCAATAGGAGTCCATCCAGTGAATTGGATGGTGGAATTCCAGAGGAGGTTTGGACAGAAAACAAGTAAAACTTTCTTTTCTTAAAGTATTTGGCTGCATTGCTTATTCTCTGATTGAGAAAGAGAAAAGGAGTAAGTTAGACTCCAAGTCTATAAAGTGTGTTTTCATTGGATACGGTGGCGATGAGTATGGCTACAAGCTCTGGGATTTCTATAATAATAAGATCATTCGGAGCAGGAATGTGGTATTTGATGAAGAGCATACTTACAAAGACAGGAAGGATGCAATGGAAGAAAAGAAACAGGAGTTTATAGAACTCGATCCTGTCAGAGATGGAGAAATTCCTCGAGTGCAAACTGAAGATGAAACTCTGAGGATGTGAAGGAGGAAGATGTGGTTGGAACAGAGAGCCATGCATACATCGGTACCTTAGCCGGTGTCCCCATAGTTGAGGAGGACCACAAGGGTTACCAGGCCATCACAGAGGTATTCTGCTAATGATTATATTTTGTACACAGATTCTAGAGAGAGAAATATTTTGTTGAAGCCATGCAGGATGAAGCTAAGGTCAAGTGGGAGTTGGCTATGAAAGAGGAGATGGACTCTTTAAAGCAAAACAAGACTTGGGATCTTGTGAAGTTATCCGCTGGCAAGAAAGCTCTGTTCAACAAATGGGTGTACAAGATGAAGAATGAGGTCGATGGTACCAAGAGATACAAGGCAAGGTTAGTTGTCAAGGGTTATGCACAGAAAGAGGGAATTGACTTCCAGGAGATCTTTTCCCAGTAGTCAAGATGACATCCATCAGGGTGATTCTGAGCATGGTAGCAGTGGAGGATATTTATCTAGAGAAGCTAGATGTGAAGACAACATTTCTTCATAGAGATTTGGAGGAGGAGCTTTACATGCACCAGCCAGAAGGTTTCCAGGTCAGGGGAAAGGATGATATGGTCTGTAGATTGAAGAAATATTTGTATGGTCTAAAGCAGGCTCTGCGGCAATGGTACCTCAAGTTTGACAGTTTCATGCTAAAGAAAGGCTTCACCAGATGCCAGTCAGATCATTGTGTGTACTTTCAGAGTACATTACAAATGAGTTTAGTATTTTATCCTTGTATGTGGACGATATGCTTGTAGCAGGTTTCAGTATGAGGAAGATAGAAGAGCTCAAGAAACTGATGGCAAAGAAGCTCTCAATGAAGGATTTGGGAGAGGCGAAGCAGATTCTTGGCATGAGGATCAACAGAGATAGGAAGCAACGGAAGCTGTGGCTATCTCAGGAGGACTATGTAGAGAAGGTACTGAAGAGGTTCCATATGGAGAATACAAAGGTAGTGTCAACACCTTTGGCAGCACACTTCAAGCTTAGCAAGCAGTTGTGTCCAACAACTCAGAAGGCAAGGGATGAGATGATTAGAGTTCCATATGCCTCGGCCATGGGAAGTCTAATGTATGCAATGTTTGCATAAGATCAGATATCGCACAAGCAGTGGGAGCAGTCAGCAGGTACATGCAGAATCTAGGCAAGGAGCACTGAAATGCAGTGAAATGGATCTTGAGATATCTGAGGGGTACATCAACTTACAGTTTGTGCTATGAAGGTGATAGTCTTCAAGTACAGGGATTTATAGATATCGATCACTCTGGTGATAGAGACAGTGGGAGGAGCACCACTGGTTATGTTTTCACTGTTAGTGATATAGCAGTGAGCTGGGTATCTCAGTTGCAGAAGATAGTGGCATTGTCAACTACAGAAGCTGAGTATGTGGCGATCACTGAAGCTAGTAAAGAGATGATCTGGTTACAAGGTTGATGGAGGAGCTCGGCAAGGAGCACGAGTGTAATACATTATGGAGTGATAGCCAGAGCGCAGTTCACTTGGCAAGAAATCCAGCATTTCATGCAAGAACCAAGCACATTCAGCTTAGGTATCATTTCATACGCAGTGCATTGGATGAAGAGCAGTTGAAGCTGGAGAAAATTGATGAAGCTAAAAACCCTGCAGATATGTTCACCAAGGTTGTGAGCAGAGACAAGTTGAGTCTCTGTTACAACTTGGTGAAGCTTTCCAAGAGATAGATCAGGAGAGCGCGGCACAGAGAAAGAAGGTAGATCTAAGAGTGATGTTATGAATCTCCAAGTGGGAGATTGTTATGGATGGAGATTAATTCATCAAGAGGAAGCCCCAAATCAGAGTTCACGAAGGAGTTGGCAAATCAGTCATTATCCAAAAGTAACAAACATGAGATTTGGATAGATTTTGGAGAGTTAGTTGAGGATGTTTTGGTCATTATCCAAAAGTAACAAATATGAGATTTGGATAGATTTTGGGGAGTTAGTTGAGGATGTTTTGGCCATTATCCAAAGTCACCGAAGGAAGCTTTTGGAGGAGGATTTGAGGCATCATCTCAGCTGCAACCGCCTGCCACAAAAATCTTGTGTGGGAGTTACGAACGTGTGAAATAAATTGAAGGCTCGGTGAGGACATCTGTGTGCTGCAAAGAGAGAAAAAAAAGGGTGTTCTTTAATCTTTTAGTGAGATCATAAGAGTTTCTGAGAGAGTGTGTTTTTGAGGGCTTATACCTGATTCAACTCTTAGTGAAGCCTTGCAGATCCTGTGCTACCGTGGACGTAGCCCAGTTTGGGTGAACCACGTAAAATCCTCGTCTCTCGCTGTTTTCTTTGATTTTGGTTCCTATTATTATTCCGAGGAGGAGGAGAATGTAGTGGCACCTAACTGAGTCCGGATGATCCAAGAGGGCCTCAAGACATGCAGACGCGATGAACCGTTCCCCTTTCATGGAAGGTGTCGCCGCGTCACCGGGAAAGTGGCCTCGAACGCGGTCATCGCCGGTGAGGCGGAGAGAGGTTCATATTTTCAATAAATGGCAATGCTTACCAACTTCATCCTATCTGATGTATTTTCACGTTCGAAGCTGATGCCATGATCTAGACCCTATATTTTATCCCTCCTGAACCCGAACCAATCTTTTCTGAGCATGACTCGACCAAATTCAAGGTCAAGTTGGGATGTCATAGGAAAAGTATTGTCTAAGTAGGATAATGTATATGTATTTGAGCATGATATAAAAATTTTTTAACAAGATGTATTTTTATGTGTTTGCTACTTATAATAATCTGTTAGGATTCTCTAGATCTTTATGGAGCGCTATATAAAGGCTAGTAGAACTCTATCCGACTACACACGTATGCAGGGTGTATTGTCGATCGTCCTAGAAATGAAGGGGAGCCGACATTAATCAAAGAAATTCTTGATATCAAAGAAATCTTCAAAATCAAAGAAACCCAATATCCCACCTCCTTTAAAAGTCAGCCTTGTCCTCTAGATTGAAAATTAAGAAAGTTCTTCTGCTTGTAAATATACTCACGCGTGGCCTCTTTAGAAGCGGAATCAGATTGCTTGTGCTCCTAACAATGCTAAAATGAATTAACTTATGTGGTGATGTTATTTTTTGATAGTCTATTGGTAAATAATATAATTTTTCATTAGACTTACTTGAAGAAACTGATTTATTGATATTCATGGTAAGTATAATAGGCTTGAATGAAGGGGACATTCTAATCAACTACTAATTTTGGTGGTTCGGTCTTTGAGGTGCTAGCCCACTATTTTCAATTACATTTTCATTACTAATTTCATTTGAGTTATCCTTGGCTATATTCATAGGGATGGCTGGTTAATAAGTAGAATATTTTTCTCTGAACCCATTACCCTTTAATGAATATATGGTTATGTACATAACAACTCTTCCTTTAGCCTTCATCTTTTCAATGGCATGGCCACTAATGGTCTTTATGAGCGAATTTGCATATCCTTTAAGTATATGCTTTTATTCTTGATCTTTAAAACTACATAATAAGCTATAAAAAAAAATTCATAAACTCAATGACAAGATGCAAAGCAATAAACGTCAAGAACCGCATCACACTCTTGAAAAGGTAGTATATAAAAATCATGCATAAAGTTGAACCTTACATAAAGATAGAAAGATTGTCACATAAACCTTAAATTTATATGTGCTCACAATTTACCACCATGACATTAAGAGACTTGCCTTTTAATTATCAAAAAAAGAAGTGCTTAACCAATTTTGGATAAATAGAATTATAGGTGCTACTAAAGTCGATAAAAATAGTAATTGGTGGCGTTTTTAATTATGCTTTCATTCTCATTGTTTAAGAAGATAAAATATTGATAAGAGGATGCATGAAAACTTTTACCAACAAATCATTCAACTACTCTTCCTTGTCTTCTTTATCTTTCAATGCCAATTTTGAGTTCATCATCAAATCAATCAGCATGAATAAAAAAATAATTTAGTTTTACAATGATGGCTTGCGCCAAGTTTTTCATCATAATTATAACACAAATCATTTTTTCTTTTAGGTTTTATATTTGTTGGCTTCAATCATTTGATTGGATTAGAAAAAGAAGTAGGATTGCTGTTGGAAATTAGAGTTGTTGCTACAAGGTGACTTGTCTTTGATTTACGTAAAATACATAGTTACTTTTCCTTAAGTCTAGCTAACCTAATAATTTCTGTTAATGGTTGGCTGAAACATAAAAACATGATGATTAATTTTTTCTTTAAATCTACTTATAAAGCAATTTGCATAAAATTTCTCCATTGATCCTATGGTATTATTATTAAGTTGTTAAAATCAACATTAATACTCATGCACCATAAAGGCCTAGGACCACTTGATGAATTTTCTAGTAAAGTTTTATAAATACTTGAATCAAAAAAAAAGCAGAGACGTTTCACTAAATTCTTCCAAACCATTATGCCTAGGTCTTTCTTCATTCGCTGATATGATACTGCAACATCTCTTTTAAAGGTGAAAAGAGGCTATGATAATCTTTTATGTTTTTTTAATAAGGTTGAACATGTTGACCTGTTATGCTTGATATATCAAACCGTTGAAATCATCTCCGTCAAAAGGGTAGAATTTAAATTTTAAGCGTACATTTGGAGTAACGTGATTGAAGGGGATCAGCTACAAAGACCAGTTTGACTTGCACTTTAGTGTTGTCCCGTCCCTCTTACTTTAAACGCAAAGTGAAAAAGACGTTAATAGTTAATACTGCTTCGGCGTCCCAGGTATTCACAACTTGCCGACCATTTCGTCTTCGACGTTCGTTTGATGAACGGGCTCAAGAGATGAAAAACAAGACGCACTAGTTTTAACCAAAAAATAAATCACCTTGTTTTCCAAGGGGCCATGGAACTCGACCTCCTGCTGCGAATTCCTAGCAATTCCTTTCAAGAAAGCCTACGAAACGGTATAGCAAGTTGAATTCAAAGTTCCTTCTGCTTACCGCGCTATTTAGTTTGAACGCCGAATGAACACCCCTCGGGTCTTTCTAATATTTTCTCTCATCTCAGAACACACGTAAAGAAAATCATACATATAGTTCCCTTTGCCTTGCTTCCTTCCATCAACAAACCAAATAAGTGTTGGGTCTGGTCCTGACCTACTTCATGGATGTATTTAAACTCTAGTTTCTAGGGTTTGAAGGAATGAAGAACATATTCTTTTCTTTCAAAAATATTTTTTCTTCTCTCTCTCCCTCTCCATCTCCTCCCCCTTACTGTTGGTGCCGGCTGCTCGCATCACGGATCAGGATCATCTTGGACGCTAGGAGGGCGTTGTGCGTGGTGGAAGATGCCTACGTAGGAATATCTAGTGTTTGGATGGACGGAAAAAGGGATCAGGATCATCTTGGACGCTAGGCGGGCGTTGTGCGTGGTGGAAGATGCCTACGTAGGAATATCTAGTGTTTGGATGGACGGAAAAAGGGATTGTCGTGGTTTGAACTCTGGATCAAAAGGTTAAAGAACGAACGTGTTACCGTTACGCCAATCTGATTTTCGACAAACAAAGTGTGAAAGCCCATGGTATTTCTCCAGCGAAGTTGATCCCATTGCCATTCATCGAGGACTAAACCCCAACAATTGGTATCATAACCTAGTTCAGGAATAAGAAGAAGTTGTTTGGAGATCATAAAGGACTAAAAAATTTTAGCAAAGCCTCATCAAGGTACTCTCTATTTTTTAAAATATTTTTTGCTATTTTTTGGTTGAGATCTGGCCATGGATAGTAACATAAAAATAGATTTAAGAAGTTTGATGAAAAGAAAAGTTTCTTCATGTGAAAAGTCCGGGTAGAGGACCTTCTTGTGCAGCAGAGTTTAGATCTGACTTTGGAAGAAAGACCAGATGGAATGACAAATAAGAAGTGGATATCGTTGGAGAAAAAGGCATATTCAATGATCATGGGATGTTTGGCAGATTCAGTCCTTTATTCAGTGCTGAAGGAGAAGACCCCAAAGGGACTTTGGTCGAAGTTGCAAGCTCTCTATATAGAAAAAAATATATGCAACAAGTTGATGTTGAAGAAGCGCCTCTACAGCCTTCGGATGTCAAAAGGTGGAGATGTGTTGGGCCACATCCAGGTGTTTGACCAGGTGAGCAATGAATTGTTGAATGTCAGGGTCAAGATGAAGAAGAAAGATAAGGCACTTTTGCTATTGTGTTCACTGCCCACATCACATGACTCATTGGTCATGACACTGCTCTACGGGAAGGAGACATTGTTCTATGAAGATATTATCTTCGTACTTCGAACAAATGAGCAGAAGGAGAGGATGACCAAGGAAGCTGTTCCTCAGAAGGGTCTATCAGTTGAAAAAAGGTCATGCAGAGGCAGGGACCGGAGCAAGCCTAGGGGATGGTTACAGTCCAGGAAGGCTAAATACTACAAGTATGGTGAGGTAGGATATTTTAAGAGGGACTATCCTAAATAGAAAAAAGGATAAAAGGGAGGATCTGAATCTGTGACTACAGTTGCAGGACAGGAGGTGAAGGATGATCTCTTGGTGGTATCAGATGGTCACAATCACAATACAGAGATGTGGACCTTGGATTCAACCTATTCTCATCATTACACTCCCAACTGGTCGTGGTTCAGTACTTACAAAGATGTTGACGAAGGGTATGTGACTCTTGGAGATAATCACCCTTGCAAGGTGGTCGGATTGGCATAGTAAGAGTAAGGATGTTTGATGGCATGGTACGCACTCTTACCAGCATGAAGCATATCCCAAAACTCAAGAAGAATCTGGTGCCACTGGAGTACCTGGAGCAGATTGGATATAACTTTAGCAGTCATGCCAGGAGTGGAGTTCTGAACATCTCCAATAAAGCTATGGTGGTGATGAGAGGGAGAAGATTGGAGAATAACCTATACATGTTGGATGACTCTATGGTGATCAAAAATCTAAGGCAGCAGCTGTGGAACAGGATCCTCGAGATGTATACAGGATGTAGCATTACCGTCTAGGCCACATGGAAGATAGAGTGATGAAAGAACTGAGCAAAAGAGAACTACTTCCGGACCTGAGTGATGGAGTCATGGAGATCTGTGAGCCATGTCAGATAGGAAAGCAGAGGAGAGTACAGTTCTTAGTCAGCACAGCTAGGAGAGCAAAACCCCTGGAGTTAGTATACATGGATGTCTGGGGACCAGCCCTAGTTTCTGCAAGGAATGAGTCCAGATACTTCTTTACCCTGATAGATGATTTTTTAGGAAAGCAGTGGATCTACTTCATGAAGGAGGAATCAGAGGTCTTCACCAAGTTCTGAATCTGGAAGGCTGAGGTGGAGAAGGAGCAGGATAGGAGTGTGAAGTGTCTGAGGTCAGATAGTGGCGAGGAATACACCAGCAGGGAGTTTCAGAGATTTTGTGATGAGTGGGGCATCAAAAGGCACTTCTTGGTAATGAGAACTTCTCAATAGGAAGGGGTGACTGAGAGAATGAATAGAATACTATTGAAAAAGCAAGGTGCTTGAGGCTACAGACAGGGCTTCCAAAGATATTCTGGGTTTGTAGTAGATGTAGCAAGCTACTTGGTCAATCGATCACCGCATACCAGGTTGGATGGGGGCATTCCAAAGGAGATATGGTTTGGAGGGAAGATAACCTTGAACCAACTGAGGGTGTTTGGATGCATGGCATATGTGCATATTGGTGCTAGGGAGCGGAGTAAGTTGGATGCTAGGTCTAAGAAGATGGTGTTCCTGGGCTACTCGCATGGAATCAAGGGGTATCTGCTATAGGATCCCTCGAAGAAGAAGGTTATCATCAGCAGGGATGTAACCTTCGATGAGAGCTCGATTCTTCATAGTAGAGATGGTACATATGCACAGCATGAACTATAGGAGGTGAAACACGGTAACACTAGTCAGATGACTTCCTACATAGTCGTGCCATTTGCTAATGGACTAGAAGGATTTGAGATTCAATAGAAAGGACTGACTGAGGGGTCAAAAGCCAGGAAGTTCAGCAGGATGCAGCTGAGCAGAGGACTCAGGAGGATGCAGCTGGGCAGAGAACTGATACTGGGATCGCACTGTACAGGCCCAGGGGACACGTGCAACCATCAGTTCGATACGGCTTCGAGGATTCGGTGTCATATGCCCTGATGACATTAAATGGAGACCCTTACACCTATGAGGAGGTTGTGGAAAGCCAAAATAGCCAGGATAGAGATAGATGGGTCCAGGCTATGGCAGAAGATGCAAGCTATGGTAGAAAAGATACAGTCTCTCTATAGGACTGGCATGTGGTAGGTGGTCTAGTTGCCACAAGGAAAGAAATCCATTGATTGCAAATGGGTTTATCAGCGCAAGAAAGAGCCTTCAGAGCAAAGGGGTATCAGGTATAAGGTAGGATTAATGGCCAGAGAATACTTTCGAAAAGAAGGCTTCGACTACAGAGAGCTGATGGAAGAAGGAGTGGAGCTAGTGAAGGTATACACCAATGAGAATCCAGTAATGCACTGACCAAGGTTATATTATGGGATAGCTTTTGTAGGGATTGAAGCTGATGGATGCGGCAGACGTGCTGAGGCCTTGAAACTACCAAGGTAGAGATTGTTGGGTCTGGTATGGTGCTATCAAGGCCCCGGAGGGCTAACTTGTATTGGGCTTGATGTGGGTCCAAGGGTTGAGATTAAATCAAGTCATGGGTGTACACGGGCTTGGGGATTAGTTTAATCTTATTGGCTTAGTCCATGGAAGTTTTTGTTGAGTCTAGGCCTGGCCCACTTCGTGGATGTATTTAAACTCTAGTTTGAGGGTTTGAAGGAATGAAGAACAAATTCTTTTCTTCCAAAATAATTTTTGTTCTCTCTCTTCCTCTCCATCTCCTCCCCCATATTGCTGGTTTCGGCTGCTCACATCATGGATCATCTTGGACGCTAGGCGGGCATTATGCGTGGAGTGCTCGCATCATGGATCATCTTGGACGCTAGGCGGGCATTGTGCGTGGAGAGCTCCTCTTCACGAAAGAGAACGTGGAAGTCCTTGCTTCACGTGGACGTAGGAAGCCATGGACATGGGAAGGGGGAGGGAGAAAATATTTATTTACTAAATCAAAAGGTTCAAGAATGAACGTGTTACCGTTGTGCCAATCTGATTGTTGACAAACAAAGGGTTAAAGTTCAGGGTATTTTCCAGCGAAGTTGATCCCATTGCCATTTATCGAGGACTAAATCCTAATAATTGGTATTAGAGCCTGGTTCATGAACAAGAAGTTGTTTGGATATCTTAAAGGGCTAAAAAATTTTAACAAAGCCTCATCAAGGTACTCTCTATTTTTGAAATATTTTGTGCTATTTTTTTGTTGAGATCTAGCCATGGGTAGTAGCATAAAAATAGATTTTAAGAAGTTTGATGGGAAGAAAAGTTTCTCCATATGGAAAGTCTGGGTAGAGGACCTTCTTATGCAGCAGGGTTTAGATCTGACTTTAGAGGAAAGACCAGATGGGTGATAGATAAGCAGTGGATGTCGTTGAAGAAAAAGGCATGTTCAATGATCAAGGGATGTCTGGCGAATTCAGTCCTTTATTCAGTGCTGGAGGAGAAGACTCCGAAGGGACTTTGGTCGAAGTTGCAAGCCCTTTATATGGGGAAGAATATGTGCAACAAGTTGATGTTGAAGAAGCGCCTCTACAGCCTTCAGATGTTAGAAGGTGGAGATGTGCTGGGCCACATCTAGGTGTTCGATCATGTGAGCAATGAATTGTTGAATGTCAGGTTCAAGATGGAGGAGGAAGATAGGGCACTTTTGCTATTGTGTCCGCTGCCCACATCACATGACTCATTGGTCATGATGCTGCTCTACGGGAAGGTGACATTGTTCTATGAAGATATTGTCTTGGTACTTCGGACGAATGAGCAGAGGGAGAGGATGACCAAGGAAGCTATTCCCTAGGAGGGTCTATCAGTTGGAGAAAGGTCAGGCAGAGGCAGGGACAGGAGTAGGCCTAGGGAACGGTTATAGTCCAGGAAGGCTAAGTGCTATAAGTGTGGTGAGGTAGGACATTTTAAGAGGAACTGTCCTAAGTGGAAAAAGAAAAAAAAGGGAGGATCTGAATCTGTGAGTACAGTTGTAGGACAGGAGGTGTAGGATGATCTCTTGGTGGTATCAGATGGTCACAGTCATAGTACAGAGATGTGTACCTTGGATTCAACATGTTCTCATCATTACACTCTCAACTGATCGTGGTTCAGTACTTACACAGAGGTTGATGAGGGGTGTGCGACTCTTGGAGATGATCACCCTTGCATGGTGGTAGGGATTGGCATAGTAAGGGTGAGAATGTTTGATGGTATGGTATGCACTCTTATAAGTGTGCAGCATGTTCCAGAACTCAAGAAGAATCTGATGTCATTGGGGTACCTGGAGCAGACTGAATACAGCTTCAGTAGTCATGCCAGGAGTGTAGTTCTAAACATCTCCAATGGAGCTATGGTGATGATGAGAAAGAGAAGGTTGGAGAACAACCTATACAGGTTGGAGGGCTCTATGGTGACCAAAAAATCTGAGGCAGCAGCTGTGGAACAGGATCCTTGGGATGTGTACAGGATATGACATTACTGCCTAGGCCACATAGAAGATAGAAGGATGAAAGAACTAAGCAAAAGAGAACAACTTCCGAACCTGAGTGGTGGAGTTATGAAGATCTGTGAGCCATGTCAGATGGAAAAGCAGAGGAGAGTAAAGTTCTTGAAGCACAGCTAGAAGTGCAAAACCTCTGGAGTTAGTACACATGGATTCTGGGGATCAGCCCCGATTTCTGTAAGGAATGGGGCCAGATACTTCTTTACCCTGATAGATGATTTTTCAGAAAAGCAGTGGATCTACTTCATGAAGGAGGAATCAGATGTCTTCACCAAGTTCAGAATCTGGAAGGCTGAGGTGGAGATGGAGCAGGATAGGAGTGTGAAGTATTTGAGGTCAGACAGTGACGAAGGGCTTTACCAGCAGGGAGTTTCGGAGATTTTATAAGGAGTGGGGCATCAAAAGGTACTTTTTGGTAATGAGAACTTCTTAATAGGAAGGAATAGCTGAGAGAATGAACAGGATAATGTTGAAAAAAGCAAGGTGCTTGAGGCTACAGGCAGGGCTTCCAAAGATGTTATGGGTTGACGCAGTAGATGTAGCCAGCTACTTGGTCAATCGGTCAACAGGTTGGATGGAGGCATTCCAGAGGATATATAGTCTGAAGGAAAGATAATCTTGAACCATCTGAGAGTGTTTGGATGCATGGCATATGTGCATGTTGGTGCTGGGGAGCAGAGTAAGTTGGATGACAGGTCTAAGAAGATGGTGTTCCTGGACTACCCGCATGAAATCAAGGGGTATCGGCTATGGGACCCCTTAGAGAAGAAGGTTATCATTAGCAGGGATGTGACCTTCGATGAGAGCTCGATTCTCTAGAGCAGATATGGTACAGATGCACAGTATGGACTATATAAGGTGGAACACGGTAACACTAGTTAGATGACTTTCTACACAGTCGTGCCATTTGCTAGTGGACTAGGAGGATTTAAGATTCAGGTGGAGAGGACTAATAGAGGGGTCAAAAGCTAGGAAGTTCGGCAGGATGCAGCTGAGCAGAGGACTTAGGAAGATGCAGTTGGGCAAAAAACTGATACTGCGATCGCATTGCACAGGCCCAGGGAAAACATGTGACTACCAGTTCAATACAGCTTCGAGGATTCGGTGTCATATGCCCTGGTGACATTAAATGAAGACCCTTACACCTATAAGGAGGCTGTGGAGAGCCAGAACAGCCAGGATAGAGATAGGTGGATCTAAGCTATGGCAGGAGATGCAGGCTATGGCAGAAGAGAAGCAGTCTCTTCATAGGACTGGCACATGGCAGATGGTCCAGTAGCCATAAGGAAAGAAACCCATTAATTGCAAATAAATTTATCAGCGCAAGAAAGAGCCTTTAGAGCAAAGGGGTATCAAGTATAAAGCAGGACTAGTGGCTAGAAGATACTTTCAAAAGGAAGGCTTCGACTACAGAGAGCTGATGAAAGAAAAAGTGGAGCTAGTGAAGGTACATACCAAGAAGAATCCAGCAATGCACTGACCAAGGTTCTTTCATGGGACAGCTTTCGTAGGGAATACAGCTGATGGATGCAGCAGACGTGCTGAGGCCTTGAAAGCACCAAGGTAGGGATTGTTGGGTCTGGTATGGTGCTATCAAGGCCCAGGGGTGCTAACTTGTATTGGACTTGGTG
The DNA here is from genome assembly GCA_900491605.1 of Calamus simplicifolius. Lineage (NCBI taxonomy): Eukaryota > Viridiplantae > Streptophyta > Magnoliopsida > Arecales > Arecaceae > Calamus > Calamus simplicifolius. The sequence continues at coordinate 262,245 of UESW01004798.1, read as the reverse complement.
TGGGTCCAAGGATTGAGATTAAATCAAGTCACGGGTGTACACGGGCTTGGAGATTAGTTTAATCTCATTGGGTTAGTCCATGGGAGTTTTTATTGAGTCTGGGCATGGCCCACTTCATGGATGTATTTAAACTCTAGTTTCTAGGGTTTGAAGGAATGAAGAACAAATTCTTTTCTCCCAAGAATAAATTTTCTTCTCTCTCTCCCTCTCCATCTCCTCCCCCTGTTCTGGCTGCTCGCATCACGGATCATCTTGGACGCTAGGCGGGCGTTATGCATGGTGGAAGACGCCTACATGGGATTGAGTTCTGTGGCATTGCGTGGATTAATAGAGTTCATGGCCTTGGATTCCAAGAAGGAAGATCTGGTGTTCAGATTTGAAGAGCTCCTCTTCACGGAAAGAGAACGTGGAAGTCCTTGCTTCACGTGGACATGGGAAGCAAACGTTGGTAGGGGGGAAAGAGAGTCTCCAGCAAAGAATAAGAAAAGATTTATTTACTAAAATAAACCTTTAGGAAAAAGGGGTTAAGAGCAAAGTTGTCAATTTCATTCCGATTCGGTCGTTTCAGTCGAGACGTTTCGTTTCGGTAGCTTATCCGAAAAGATAAGTACTACGTTTCGTTTCGGAAGATTTTTCGACCGTTTCGATGCGTTTCAGTGTATTTCGGCCATTTTCGGCAGTTCGACCGTTTCGGTAAAATATGTTTTGGAGACCAATTTATGAATTATTAAATCTTTCAGAATCATTTTAATATATATATATATAATATCAAAAAAAATCCTAGTTACCCTATCCCCATTTTAAAATATATATATAATAACAAAAAAAAATTCTAGTTACCCTATCCCCATGGTTGCATCTCTTAAAAACTCAAACTCTTTATTTTTATGTTATTATTATTATTTATGAAGAATATGAATTATGAATAAATTTTTCATTTTATATATATATTCCGAGCATAGATTTATTTACTAAAACAAACCTTTAGGAAAAAGGGGTTGCCGTGGTTTGAACTCTAGATCAAAAGGTTTAAGAATGAATGTGTTACCATTGCGCCAATCTAATTATTGACAAACAAATTATGAAAGCCTAGGGTATTTCTACAGCTAAGTTGATCCCATTGCTATTCATCGAGGACTAAACCCCAACAATAAGATTAGTAGTTGCCACATCCTAGTTACAAAGTAGAAAGGAACGGAAAAAAAGAGAAAGGAGCTCAGCTTCATATTAACAACTGGTGTCCATGGCTTCCATCAAGAGAGACCTCTTGGTTTGATGACCATTCTCTCCATCTTCTGCCTCCTGTGTTCCCAGCTGGCCATAGCAGCAAGGCTTCTCCGGGTGGAGCAGCAGCTGGCAAGAGTCGGCTTCTCATGTTGAAAAATTTTGGTAGCACTCTGATAATTCTCATAGAGATATACTTGGTATGGGAGAAATATCATTTATATTATCATTTCATAAAGCTCTCCACATTACGTAAACTCAATACATATTATCTATATATATACATATGAAGGTGAGTTTTGGTCTACCCCATAAATACATAATAATTCTCTTTGAATATCTAAATGACTTTTAGATTTTCTAACTAATTCTTAATTCTGAATAACTCTTAGAACTCCTTATTCATTTAACTCATATAGAAATATAACAACTCTTAGACTTCCACTCTCATTAACTCCAACATCTCCTCATTAATTTATAATTTTTCATAATATCTTCAATTACTGATCTAAATCACAACTAGAAAAAAAAAATCTCTTATGATAATTGCTCTTTTCATTGATCAATGAGGTGGATATCTTATATCTTCTTCAATCACCCTTTCTTCATCTTCTATGATAACTCTTTTTTTTATTATCAGCTTCAGTTCATTTAATTCTTTAATTACATCTTCATATTTATTCTTCAGTTCTTCATAGGCTTCATGCAAATTTGGCATTGATATTTTGACATCTTCAATTTTCTAAAAATGAACATCTTTCATAGTAATATTATAAATATTTTTTTAAATAGATAATTGCTTATAATGCTGCAGTATTTTTTGCTACCTTCTTTGTAATAGTTACATAACAGTCGATCACAAAACTTTTACATATATCTTTAAAAATGACTATTACCATAAAATTTGGAGAATGATCTGGTTCAAACTTCTCACTTGTATACCTTGTTGGAGAAAAAATTATTTTCTCAAGTATTTCTTTGAGCATTACCTTGTATGGCACAACCATAACTATTATCTTTTCATCCTCCATTTTACTCAATTGATATTATTAACGAGGTCTCTTATCTTTAACCTCTAGAGACTGCTTTTGTCTTTTTTTTCTTTTTCAAAGTCTCTTTATCTTAGACTTACACACTTCTCAATGGGTTCTTTTTACCCAAAGATTTAATACCTTAATGGAGGATATAAATAACTTCTTCACGAACTTCTTTCGATTCTGAAGCTACTTTCTGCTTGCTTTAAGATCTATCAGGCTCTTTACCTCTCTGGCTCTCTTTCTTGCTTTAGGATCTCCTAAGCTCTTTGGCTCTGATACCACTTTGTTGAAAAATTTTTGGTAGCACTCTGATAATGCTCAAGGGGATATGCTTGGAGTAGAAGAAATATCATTTATATTATCATTTTATAAAGCTCTCTACACTACTTAGACTCAATACATATTGTCCTATATATAGACATATGAAGGTGACTTTTGGTCTACCATTATAAATACATAATAATTCTTAACTCTTTGAATATCTAAATGACTCTTAGATTTTTTAACTAATTTTTAATTCTAGATAACTTTTAGAATTCCTGACTTATTTAACTCACATAGAAAATATAATAAGTCTTAGACTTTCCCTCTCATTAATTACAAATTAACTCCAACATCACATTTCAATCCCTACCACGAGGCTCGACACCAACTTGCATTTCTTCTTGTTGCACCAGTGGATCAACCACGAGTGGAACCTGCCCCCCACCATCTTGAAATGATGACGAACATTATTGAATCAATTTAAACTAGCATACTTAGTTTTGGCCTCGAGTTCATAAGATTCCTAGTCTCAAACGATAGATTTGGATGCAATAGAAGTTCCTGCTTTGATTCTTGTTTCTCTTTTTTTCATATTTTTTCTTTGTTTCTAATCTTAAACTTTAATAAAATTCTATAGGCATACCTCGGTGCTTATTGTTGCCTTTGAAAAGAAGTGAGAAAAGAGAAAAGGAATAAAGTTTTTAACTTACTACATGCTTCTAACAAATCTATCATTATTAGCATGGTGAGAGGCCTTAGCAGTGCCTTCCATCTTGCAATTTCTTCATACTCTTCTATGGCTTGAGAAGGTCTGAGCCTCTGAGGGCTGGCATTTATAGACCTCTATGGTCTATATGCAATGGCTTCTTGAACCATAATTAAACTTTAATGGACAAATCTCTACAAAAAAGATAGGATATCACATTCTTGTTAGACTTTTGGCTGATTCATGGGAAGTTGCTTTCTTTAATATGTGGTCCACTCTAACCATTGAATTCTTTAGTTGAACTACCAATGAGAAAAGTCATAAATATCTAGGTCCTAAGAAACACCATAAACTCCATAAATTTTGCACAAACATTTAAGCTTGTATCTTTAACGGCACATTGGGTGCAAATAGCTGCACTTTTGTTTAATTTATTTGATATGAAGATGTATACAATTAATAAGTTCGAATTGTTGCCCTCATATAATTATTATTATAGAAATGTAAAGGATCCCTAGAGAGAGTAGGTGTCTAGATGAAAACAAATGATAATTACTAATGCAAAAATTATGTCTCTTTACAGGGAGCTAGAGACAGCATTTCAATTGGATGAGAGTTGTATCTTTTGTGATAAAGAAAGATACTCATTTCCTTGCGCCCATCCATCATCCAATCATCCATTAGATACATCTCAAAGAACTCCGAACTCAGCCTATCATCTACTCTATAGGTCTCAAAGTAATATATTGGTGATGATCTAACAGTGCACAGCCATGAAGGAATGGGGTATCCTTCCTTTTAGCACAAAGTATACAACTTGACCATCTTCCAATGATTAGCATAACATAAATATGATAATATTAATATTACTATTCAGTGTTGCAAAAGCTGTATGGCACCTTAGGGTTGTAACTCTAATGTTGAAAAGAAAATTTAATTATACTTAGGAAAAGGAAACCTAAATTGTAAATAACTAACAATGAAGAAATAGAAATAATTGAGGCTTAAAGAATTCTTTTAATTAACTAAATCACATCAATCTAAGAAAATCTTGATATCAAAGAAATCTTCAACATTGGAGAAATTGAATATCCCACCTCCCTTAAAAGTCAACCTTGTCCTCTTGGTCAAAAATTAGGAAAGTTCTTCTGCAGCTTGTAAATATACTCACGCATGGCCTCTTCAGAAGTTGAATCAAATTTTTTGTGCTCCTAACAATGCTAAAATGAATTAACTTATGTGGTGATGTTATTTTTTGATAGTCTATTGGTAGATAATATAATTTTTCATTAGACTTGCTTAAAGAAACCGATTTGTTGATATTCATGGTAATAATAGGCAGGGGACATTCTAATCAATTACTAATTTTGGTGGTTTAGTCTTTGAGGTGCTAGCCCACTATTTTCAATTACATTTATAATACTAATTTCATTTGAGTTATCCTCCTTGGCCATATTCATAGGGATGGCTGGTTAATAAGTAGAATATTCTTCTCTAAACTCATCATCCTTTAATAAATATATGGTTAAGTACATAACAATGCTTCCTTTAGCCTTCATCTTTTCAATGGCATGGCCACTAACGATCTTTATGAGCGGATTTGCATATCCTTTAATTAAGTGTATAATTTTATTCTTGATCCTCAAAACTACATAATAAGCTGAAAAAATTTCATAAAATTAGTATCAAGATGCAGAGCAATAAACGTCAAGAACCACATCACATCCTTGGAATAGTAGTATATAAAAATCATATGTAAAGTTGAACCTTGCATAGATATAAAAAGATTGTCACATGAACCTTGTATTCATATGCTCTCATAATTTACCACCATGACCTAAAGAGACTTGACTTTTAACTATCAAAAAGTGAAGTGCTTAACCAATTTTGGATAAATAAAATTATGGGTGGTACTAAAGTCGATATAAATAGTAATTAATTAGTGGCTTCTTTAATTATGCTTTCACTCTCATTGTTTGAGAAGATAAAATATTAATAATACGATGCATGAAAACTTTTATCAACAAATCATTCATTCACTCTTCCTTGCCTTCTTTATCTCCCAATGTCAATTCTAGTTCATCATCAAATCAATCAACATCAATAAAAAATAATTTAGCTTTACAATGATGGCTTACACCAAATTTTTCATCACAATTATAGCACAAATCATTTTTTCTTCTGGCTTTTATATTTGTTGGCTTCAATCATTTGATTGGAATAGGAAAATATATATGTTGGATTGCTGTTGAAAATTGGAGTGGTTTCCACAGGGTGACTTATCTTTGGCTTAGGAAAAGCAGGTAATTACTTTTTCATAAGTCTAGTTAACTTAATAATTCACTACAAGAAAATAATGAAATAGCGATGCAATTTTAGCGACGCAAAGATGCGTCGCTAAAATTGCGACTACATTGCGACACCTCCGCGTCAAAAAAATATTGCGACGCAAATAGCAACGCATTAGCGACTCAATAAACCATAAAATTAAAAAAAATATTTAAATTTAGCGGCGCAAAAATGTGTCACAATATTTATAAAATATATTTTTTTAAATATTATTAAAGGAATAAAATATTACGACGCAGCTAAGTGCGTCGCAATGTTTTTAAAAAAATTAATTATGTTAAATAGCGACGCATTAGCGACGCAATAAACATAAAATGAAAAAAAAAAATATTTAATATAGCGACGCAAAAATTACATCATAAATATTAATAAAAAATTGATTTTTATAAAATATAATTATGAAATAAAAATATTACGATGCAACTCAGTGCGTCGCAATATATTTAAAAAACATAATAATTTTAAATAGCAACGCAATAGACCAAAAAATTGTAAAAATTAATTTTAATTTAGCGACGCACTAATTACGTCGCAATTATTTTAAATGAAATTAATTTTTATAAATATTAATATGAAAAAAAATATTGCGATGCAAAACAGTGCGTCGTAATGTTTTTAAAAAACTTAATTATTTTAAATAGCGACGCTTTAGCGACGCAATAAACCAAAGAAATATAAAAATTATTTTTAAATTTAGCGATGCAATAATTGCATCGCAATTAATTTAAATAAAATTTATTTTAAGAAAATAGTATTATGAAATAAAATATTGCGATGCAATCCAGTGCATCGCAATGTTTTGTTAAAAATAAATATGTTAATTAGCGACGTAATAGCGATGCAATAAAACAGTAAAGTAATAAAAAAAATTTATTTAACGATGCAATTAATGCATCGCAATATTTTAAAAGAAATTCATAATGCCAAATTAGCGAGGCATTAGCGATGCAATAAATTAGAAAATATAATTAAAAATTAATAATGTCCGAGATCGGTCGCCGTCGACCGTTATCGATCATGGCTTCGATCGATCGCAACCGTCGGGTCGTCACCGATCGGATCAATCGTGACGGTCCGATATCGGTCATCGCCGATCGGGATCGATCATGGCTTCGATCGATCGCAACCATCGGATCATCACCGATCCGATCGATCGCGACAGTCCGAGATCGGTAGTCGCCGACGGGATCGATCATGGCTTCGATCAATCGCAACCCTCGATCGTCATCGATTCGATCGATCGTGACGGTCCGAGATCGGTCGTCGCCGATCAGGATCGATAATGGCTTGGATCGATCGCAACCCTCGGATCATTGCCGACCGGGATCGATCATGGCTTCGATCGATCGCAACCGTTGGATCGTCGCCGATCCGATCGATCGCCACGGTCCGAGAGAGGTCATCGCCGACCGGGATCGATCATGGCTTGGATCGATCGCAACCGTCGGATCGTCGCCGACTGGGATCGATCATGGCTTGGATCGATCGCAACCATCGGATCGTCGCCGATCGGGATCGATCATGGCTTGGATCGATCACAACTATCGGATCATCGCCGATCCGATCGATCGCGATGGTCCGAGATAGGTCGTCGCCGATCGGGATCGATCATGGCTTGGATCAATTACAACCGTCGGATCATCGCCGATCCGATCGATCACCATGGTCAAAGATAGGCCGACCAGGATTGATCATGGCTTGGACCGATCGCAACCGTCGAATCCTCGCCGATCGGGATCAATCATGGGTCGGATCCTCGCCGACCGGAATCGATCATGGCTTGGATCGATCGCAACCATCGGATCATCGCCGATCCGATCGATCGCGACGGTCCAAGATAGGTCGTCGCCGACCGGGATCGATCATGGCTTGGATCGATCACAACCATCGGATCATCGCCGATCCGATCGATCGCAATGGTCCGAGATAGGTCATCGCCGATCGGGATCGATCATGGCTTAGATCGATCGCAACCGTCGTATCGTTGCCGACCGGGATCGATCATGGCTTGGATCGATCGCAACCGTCGGATCCTCGCCGACCGGGATCAATCATGGCTTGGATCGATCGCAACCGTCGGATCATCGCCGATCCGATCGATCGCGATGGTTCGAGATAGGTCGTCGCCGACCAGGATCGATCATGGCTTGGATCGATCGCAACCATCAGGTCGTCGCCAACCGGGATCGATCATGGCTTGGATCGATCATAACCATTGGATCATCGTCGATCCGATCGATCGCGACGGTCCGAGATAGGTAGTCGCCGATCGGGATCGATCATGGCTTGGATCGATCGCAACCATCGGATCGTCGCCGACCGGGATTGATCATGGCTTGGATCGATCGCAACCGTCGGATCCTCGCCGACCGAGATCGATCATGGCTTGGATCGATTACAACCATCGGATCATCGCCGATCCGATCGATCGTGATGGTCCGAGATAGGTCGTCGCCGATCGGGATCAATCATGCTTGGATCGATCGCAACCATCGGATCCTCGCCGATCGGGATTGATCATGGCTTGGATCGATCGTAACCGTCGGATCGTCGCCGATCCGATCGATCGCGACGGTCCGAGATAGGTCATCGCCGATCGGGATCGATCATGGCTTGGATCGATCGCAACCATCGGATCATTACCAATCCGATCGATCACGACGGTCCAAGATAGGTCGTCGCCGACCAGAATCGATCATGGCTTGGATCGATTGCAACCGTCGGATCGTCGCCGACCAGGATCGATCATGGCTTGGATCGATCGCAACCGTCGGATCCTCGCCGACTGGGATCGATCATGGCTTGGATCAATCACAACCGTCGGATCGTCGCCGATCTGATCGATCGCCATGGTCTGAGATAGGTTGTCGCCAACCGGGATCGATCATGGCTTGGATCGATCGCAACCGTCGGATCCTCGCCGACCAGAATCGATCATGGCTTGGATCGATCGCAACGTCGGATCATCGCCGATCCGATCAATCGCGACGGTCCGAGATAGGTCGTCGCCGACCGGGATCGATCATGGCTTGGATCGATCGCAACTGTCGGATCGTCGCCGACCGGGATCTATCATGGCGGATCGTCGCCGATCGGGATCGATCATGGCTTGGATCGATCGCAACCATCGGATCCTCGCCGACCGGGATCGATCATGGCTTGGATCGATCGCAACCGTTGGATCATCACCGATCCGATCGATCGCCACGGTCCGAGATAGGTCGTCGCCGACCGGGATCGATCATGGCTTGGATCGATAGCAACCATTGGATCCTTGCCGACCGGGATCGATCAGGGCTTTGATCGATCGCAACCGTCGGATCATCGCCGATCCGATCGATCGCCACGGTCCGAGATAGGTCGTCGCCAATCGGGATCGATCATGGCTTGGATCGATCGAAACCGTCGGATCCTCGCCGACCGGGATCGATCATGGCTTGGATCGATCGTAACCGTTGGATCATCGCTGATCCGATCGATCGCGACAGTCTAGATAGGTCGTTGCCGACCAGGATCGATCATGGCTTGGATCGATCACAACCGTTGGATCATCGCCGATCGGGATCGATCATGGCTTGGATCGATCACAACCGTCGGATCATCGCCGATCCGATCGATCGCGACGGTCCGAGATAGGTCATCGCTGACCGGGATCGTTCATGGCTTGGATCAATCGCAACTGTCGGATCATCGTCGATCCAATCGATCGCCACGGTCCGAGATAGGTCGTCGCCGATCGAGATCGATCATGGCTTGGATCGATCGCAACCGTCGGATCCTGGCCGACTGGGATCGATCATGGCTTGGATTAATCGCAACCGTCGGATCGTCGCCGATCCGATCGATCGCCACGGTCTGAGATAGGTCATCGCCGACCGGAATCGATCATGGCTTGGATCGATCGCAACCGTCGGATCCTCGCCGATCGGGATCGATCATGGCTTGGATCGATCGCAACCGTCAGATCATCGCCGATCCGATCGATCGCGACAGTCCAAGATAGGTCATCATCGACCGGGATCGATCATGGCTTGGATCGATCGCAACCGTCGGATCATCACCGATCCGATCGATCGCGACAGTCCGAGATAGGTCATCACCGACCGGGATCAATCATGGCTTGGATCGATCGCAACTGTCGGATAGTCACCGACCGGGATCGATCATGCCTTGGATCGATCGCAACCATCTGATCCTCGCCAATCGGGATCGATCATGGCTTGGATCGATCGCAACCGTCGGATCATCGCCGATCTGATCGATTGCCACGGTCCGAGATAGGTCATCACCGACCGGGATCGATCATGGCTTGGATTGATCGCAACCGTCAGATCCTCGCCGATCGGGATCGATGATGGCTTGGATCGATCGCAACCGTCGGATCCTCGCCGACCGGGATCGATCGCAACTATTGATCATCGCTGATCTGATCGATCGCGACGGTCCGAGATAGGTCATCACCGACTGGGATCAATCATGGCTTGGATCGATCACAACCGTCGAATCATCGCCGATCCGATCGATCGCGACGGTCCGAGATAGGTCATCGCCGACCGGGATCGATCATGGCTTGGATCGATCGCAACCGTCGGATCGTCGCCGATTCGATCGATCGCCACGGTCCAAGATAGGTCGTCGCCGACCGGGATCGATCATGGCTTGGATCGATCGCAACCATCGGATCGTCGCCGATCCGATCGATCGCCACGGTCCGAGATAGGTCATCGCCGATCGGGATCGATCATGGCTTGGATCGATCGCAACCGTCGGATCCTCGCCGATCGGGATCGATCATGGCTTGGATCGATCGCAACCGTTAGATCATCGTCGATCCGATCGATCGCCATGGTTCGAGATAGATCGTCGCCGATCGGGATCGATCATGGCTTGGATCGATCGCAACCGTCGGATCCTCGCCGACCAAGATTGATCATGGCTTGGATCGATCGCAACCATCGGATCATCGCCGATCAGGATCGATCATGGCTTGGATCGATCGCAACCGTCGGATCGTTTATAATTATTAAAAAAAAGTAATAAAAAAGTTTGAAAAAAAAATTAAACAAGTATTGCGATGCCGTAGCGACGCATTTTTGAAGAAAAAAATAAATAAATATTGCAACGCAATGTATGCGTCATAATTATTTTTAATAATATAATTTTTATCAGTAATAATAAATAAAAAAAATATAATATTGCGACGCATTAGTTGCATCGCAATATTTTTTCTATAAATATATGTAATGAAAAAGTATAAAAAAATTATTGCGACGCAATTTATGCATCGCAATCATTATCATAAATTAAAAATATTATTATTTATAAATATTTAAAAATTATTGCGACGCCGTAGCGATGCATTTTCAAATAAAAAATAAACAAATATTGCGATGCAATGTATGCGTCACAATTATTTTTAGTAAATATAATTTTTATCAGTAATAATAATAAAAGAAATATAATATTGCGACGCATTAGTTGCATCGCAATGTTTTTCTATAAATATATGTAATAAAAAAGTATTAAAAAATATTGTGACGCAATTTTTATGTCGTAATTATTATCATAAATTATAAATATTATCATTTATAAATATTAAAAAATTATTGCGACGCCGTAGCGATACATTTTGAATAAAAAAATAAACAAATATTGTGACGCAATGTATGCGTCGTAATTATTTTTAGTAAATAAATTTTATCAGTAATAATAAATAAATAAATATAATATTACGATGCAATAATTGCATCACAATGTTTTTTCTATAAATATATGTAATGAAAATGTATAAAAAAATATTGCGACGCAATTTTTGCGTCGCAATTATTATCATAATTAAATATTATCATTTATAAATATTAAAAAATTATTGTGATGCCGTAGTGATGCATTTTTGAATAAAAAATAAATAAATATTACGACGCAATGTATACGTCGTAATTATTTTTAGTAAATATAATTTTTATCAGTAATAATAAATAAAAGAATATAATATTGCGATGCATTAGTTGTGTCACAATGTTTTTCCATAAATATATGCAATGAAAAAGTTTAAAAAAAATATTGCGACATAATTTGTGCATTGTAATTATTATCATAAATTATAAATATTATCATTTATAAATATAAAAAAATTATTGCGATGCCGTAGCGACGTATTATCAAAGAAAATAATAAACAAATATTGCGACGCAACTAATGTGTCACAATAGTTTTTAGTAAATATATTTTTATTAGTAATAATAAATAAAATAAATATAATATTGCGACACATTCGTTGCATCGCAATGTTTTTTCTATAATAGATGTAACTAAAAGTAAAAAAAAATATTGCAACGCAATTTGTGCGTCGCAATTATTATCATAAATTATAATTTTTATCATTTATAAATATTTTAAAAAAATAAATAAAACATAAATTATTATTTTAATCATTTAAAAATATTAAAAAAATATTGCGATGCCTTAGCGATGCAATTTCTAGAAAATAAAATTAATTTTCTCGCCGGACATTGGCGCCAAGTTAGCTACTCGCTATTTTTTTCATAAAAATATAATAAGGCCAAATTAACGATGGATTAGCGACGCATTTTTGCATCGCTAATACATAATAAATTTAAAAAAAAATTGCGACCGATTAGCGACGCAATATTTGCGTCGCTAATCACTTATATATAAGTCGGTCGGCCTTCTTTTCTTCTTCCCCGTCTTGACCTAGCCGCCGCCCTCCCCAAAACCTCTCTGGCTCCCACCACCGTTAGCTGCTCCCAGCTCCCCCCCTCCGGTGCTCGGCTTCCCGGCGGTCTCCTCCAACTCCGGAGTCTCCTCTCGACCAAGTTAAGCCCCCCACCCTCTTCCAAATTTTTTTTTAAAAAAAAATTCCTCCGGCCACGGCCGCTGCCGTGGCCGTCTTCTCCGGCCACGGCCACTGCCGGCCATAGTAAAAAAAAATGGTAACAGGGGGGTGGGGAAAACCCCCCCCCCCATTTTGTCTTCTCCGGCCACGGCCGTTGCCGTGGCCGGCAGTGGCCAGGCCACAGTCAAAAAAAAAAATTTGGTAACAGGCCCCCCCCCATTTTGTCTTCTCCGGCCACGGCCGGCAGTGGCCTGGCCACGGTGGCCAGGCCACAGTCAAAAAAAAAAAATTTGGTAACAGGGGGGGTGGGGAAACCCCCCCCCCCATTTTGTCTTCTCTGGCCACGGCCGCTGCCGTGGCCGGCAGTGGCCTGGCCACGGTGGCAGGCCACAGTCAAAAAAAAAAAAATTGTAACAGGGGGGTGGGGAAACCCCCCCCCATTTTGTGGCAGTGGCCTGGCCAGTGGCCAGGCCACAGTCCAAAAAAAAAAAAATTGTAACAGGGGGGGTGGGGAAAACCCCCCCCCCATTTGTCTTCTCCACCACGGCCGCTGCCGTGGCCGGCAGTGGCCTGGCCATAGTGGCCAGGCCACAGTAAAAAAAAAAAATTGTAATAGGGGGTGGGGAAAAATATTGTCTTCTCTGTGGCCACGGTGGCCAGGCCACAGTAAAAAAAAAAAAAAAATTTAACAAACCCCCCCATTTTGTCTTCTTGGCCGTGGCCGCGGCCGGAGAAGCCGGCCACGGCACCGGTGGTCAGGACAAAAAAAAAAAAACATGTCTGTTATGGGGTGGGGAAAACCCCCCCTCCCCTTTTATCTTCCACGGCCATGGCCTGGCCACGGTGGCCATGCAAAAAAAAAAATTTATTTATGTAATAATTTTT
>UESW01004798.1:220950-247428 GCA_900491605.1 Calamus simplicifolius | reverse complement strand
TTAGCCATGAACCTGTGCATCGGTCCTTGCTAGCACGCCAAGGATCGTAGCCGTGGCTCGCCCTTGCATGGTAGGGACCTTAGTTGCCTAAAAAAATTGGTTTACTTATAAATGATTTAAATGGTTGTTATTAACCTTAGTTGTGTAAAAGAAATAATTTAGTATATATTTAGTAATACTAATATAGTTTTATTTTGTGGTTTCCTTTAATGGTTTACCAGACTTTGTATAAGTCGGTCAAAAATGAGCGGGGCTCGCTCATGGATGTATGCAGGATAAAAGATGGCTTGCTTAATCCAGATTTTCTGAATGGATTGGAAGAATTTATCGCATTTGCATGTAGCCAACCTGAATGGATGGATGGGCCTAGGATTAGGTGCCCATGCAACTTCCACAGGTGTCAGAATAAAGCCTACAGAGATGTGGAAACTGTTAAGGTGCATTTGTGTAAGAAGGGGTTTGTTCCTGATTACTATGTTTGGTACTGTCATGGTGAACCAGAGGATATTCCAGCAGCTGTTATAGGCCAACAAGAGTCAATTCCCGTAGATGAACCATTTGTGAATTTAAACACATATGAACAAATGGTGATGAATGCATCGGGTAATGAATTCAATCAGAATACATTTATGGAAGAACCAAATCCAGAGCACACAATTTTATGATATGTTGCGTGCTGCAAATCAAGAATTGTATCCTGGGTGTGAGGGTCATTCCCAGTTCTCTACAGCTGCTCGAATGTTGAATATTAAGGCAGAACATCGATTATCAGAAAAGGCGTTCAATTCTGTAGCTGGGTTAATCAAAGAAATTTTGCCAAATGATAATGTTGCCGCAGACAGTTTTTACGCAACAAAGAAGTTGTTGCGTGGGCTTGGGCTCCCAGTTAATAAGATCGATTGTTGCTTGAACAATTGTATGATATTTTGGGGTGAAGACTCAGAGCTGAGATGGTGTAAGATTTGTGGGCAATCGAGGTACAAAAACAGCGAAGGAGGAGCCGGTACAAGTAGGAGGAAAAGTGTGCCTTACAAGAGGATGCATTACTTTCCTCTTACCCACGCCTGCAGAGATTATACAGATCTGAGGCAACAGCTGCTGATATGAGATGGCATGCCGAACATGAATCTAAAGAGGATGAAATGCGGCATCCATCAGATTCAAAGGCTTGGAAGCATTTCAATGAAAATCATCCTGATTTCGCTGAAGATATAAGGAATGTGAGATTAGGTCTTTGTACCGATGGCTTCCAACCATTTGGTCAAGCGGGGCAACAGTATTCATGTTGGCCTGTGATACTGACTGTATATAACCTTCCTCCATGGAAGTGCATGAAAGATACTGCAATGTTTTTAACCGTTTTGGTTCCAGGACCATCAAATCCAAAGGAAAAGATTGATGTCTTTCTGCAACCGTTGGTGGCCGAATTGAAAATGTTGTGGGAAACAGGAGTCGTAGCCTACGACATTTCTATGAAACAGAATTTCATCATGAGAGCTGCTTTGATGTGGACAATAAGTGATTTCCGGCATATGCAATGTTGTCTGGTTGGAGCACTGCTGGACGTCTGGCATGCCCTCATTGCATGTATGATTCGGATGCATTTACATTGCAGAAGAGTGGTAAGCAGTCATGGTTTGATAACCATAGGAAGTTCTTGCCCCCAAATCATCCTTACAGGCGTAACTTGATCGCCTTCCGGAAGAACAAAGCAGTCACAAAATTGCCGAACCGGTTAGGTCCGGCACGGATATTTGATACTATAGAGCATTTGGGGTTGATGTATGCATGGGAACCGGATGCAGATAGAATAAATGGCCGTATATGTAAAGAACATAACTGGAAGAAGCGAAGTATATTTTGGGATTTGCCTTATTGGAGCACAAATCTCATCCGGCACAACTTGGATGTTATGCATATCGAGAAAAATTTCTTTGATAACATATTTAACACGGTGCTAAACATCCCGGGAAAAACAAAAGATACTGCAAAGTCAAGAGAAGAACTTAATCAGTACTGCAGAAGAGGTGATTTGAGAAGGAGTGCCGACGGGACCTATCCTAAAGCCTGTTACACTCTTGACAGAAATTCACGAGAAGTTTTATGTAACTGGCTTAGAGGGTTAAAATTTTCAGATGGTTATGCCTCAAATATCGGTAGGTGTGTGGACATGCATAAGCTCAAGTTGTTCGGCATGAAGAGTCACGACTGCCATTTTCATGCAACGGTTATTACCTGTAGCTTTTCGTGAGTTGCTTCCGCAACATGTCTGGAAGGCAATTACGGAGCTCAGCTTGTTCTTCAAGGAGTTATCTGCCGCAGTCATTACTTCTGCATTCATGGCAAGGCTTGAGGAGGAAATTCCAATTATTTTATGCAAGCTTGAGCGAATATTTCCTTCCAGTTTTTTGACTCAATGGAGCATTTACCGGTTCACTTGCCATACGAAGCGAGCATAGCTGGTCCCGTGCAGTATCGCTGGATGTATCCTTTCGAGAGGTAAATATATACATCATTAAGATATGTTGACATTTCAAAAATTATTTCATTGCAAGAAAATTGGTTAATTTTTTGTTTCAACTTTACATATAGGTATCTTAAGAAGTTAAAAAATAATGTGCGTAATAAGGCAAGGATTGAAGGTTCTATATGCAATGCACACTTGGTCAAAGAAGTTTCAGCTTTTGCCTCGCATTACTTCGAGGGTCACGTCCACACGAGGAGCCGAAATCTTGGTCGTAACGATGACGTATGTGTGGACGAAGGAGAACCTAATAATGGTAGAATATCAATTTTTAAAGGTATCGGCCATTCATTTGGTGGGCAGAAGTCAAGAAATCTTAGCGATATGGAGTATAATGCAGCACATTATTACATCCTAATGAACTGTAGAGAAGTCGATCCATATATTGAGTAAGTGTATACTTCAATGTTTAATTGAAAATTTTAATTTAAATTACAATATAGCATAATATTTAATTGCTAACATTAGTTTTCATCCTTTTCATCCCATGAGGATATTTTGTGATAGACAACGACAGATGAATCCCGACATCAGTCAAGTTGCAATTGGGTAGAAATTAGAAACGGAGTTTGCTTACTGGTTTTATGAATTTGTGAGTAGTATCACTCAATCAATTTCAATAATGGCTTTTATTTTTTGAATTGGATGTGAATAGCTTATTAATTTATAGGTAAACGGTCCATGGTCCACAACCGACAATATTTTATTAAATGTCTATCGCAATATCCATTGAAGACCGTAACAACCTCTACTGGCTATTTTGTAAATGGGTACAAATTTCAGATTGAACGATTAGCATCTTCAAGAGGCACGCAGAACTGGGACGTGTGTATTAAAGAAGAAAGTGTTGGAGCAAATATGCAAGATTATTATGGAAAGTTAGTAGAGGTGGTTGAAGTTGAATATCCCAGTTGGCCTATAAAACGAACCGTATTATTTTGTTGTGATTGGTTCGATCCGATAGTTCCTGTGGGCAAAAGGGTTCATAACGACTATAATTTGGTTGAAGTGAACCATCGACGAAAATTGCAGAAATATGACCCATTCATCCTTGCATCCCAAGCTCAGCAAGTCTTTTACTACGGATATCCAAGTTTGCGCAATGACAAGCGAGATTGGTAGGCCGTTTCTAAAATCGTCCCACGTTCAACAATCGTATTAGAGGAGAGTTCATCAAGTCAATCAGCCGAGTGCCCTTCATTTCAAGAGGATGAGATGGAAATGCATGCAATTGAGGACGACACAAGGGCTCCTGAAACATCACTTAGAGATCCAAATGGTGATGTCCAACAAATTACGGATGCAAATGTTCGGTTTCCTTCCGATGATAATAAAACTGAATCGCAGTCCGATACGGTATTGGATGTTGAACCAACATTTCATGAAACAAATGACACCGATTAAACATAGAGGTTTTTTAAAATTTAACTTTTTTTAATAAGTGTTAAATTTTTACATAGTCAATCATTAATCGTAATTTAATTGTATGAATCTTTAGTATTTTTAGTATGACGGGCAGAGGTAGATCTACCGACGACAGACGGAGTAAGCAGGGACGTAGCCTTGCTGCATCAGATCACATGAGCGTCGGAATGGAGAGTTCAGATCTCCAGCAGTCACACAGCCTTCGATCTCTCCAGCAGTATTACCATCCAGCCGATCGGCACATACCTCCGAGAGTTCTTCCACCATCGACCGCACCATACTTCGACTTGATGCTCAGGGGCTGTAAGTATATACTAATTAAAAATATATGTTTATTTTTAAGTCAATTACTTATAAACATGCATTTTTTTAATAGATTTATTGAGCAGCATCATGTATCCAGCCACATCAGCGCCGTATTTCAGAGGCGTGCAGATCCCAGTGGCTACGATTGGCGCCACGTATCTCCAGCCACGAGGGAGTTTTATTTTTCTGAGTTTCAGGTAAACTTATTAAATATAATTTATCACTGATATAAAATTTCTTAATCTTAATAAATTCAGAAACTAACTGTTTATTTTAATGCAGAAAAAGTTTACGTGGGATCCTACCAGCCATGATGCCATTAGAGCAGCATGGGAGGCTCTGACGGGATGCCGATACTCCGACATGCTTCATCGTTGGAGGTCATCGGGTCAGCATCCTGCGCACGTGCCAGAGGGTATTTGGCACGAGTGGCAGCAGGCCTGGTAGTCCGATGGCTGGCGCAGGAGGTCCGCATCAGCCAGCACGAACCGTCGATCTGAGAAGGGCGGTCCTAGCACGGGTCTCTCCTGCCATACTTCGGGCTCCATTTCGATTCAGGAGCACAGACGGCGTATGGTAAGAAAATATAAATATTTTAATTACTATTTTAGTTATTTACAAATATTTTTATTAATATCAATTTTTTTATTGTTATAGTCTGAGTAGGAGGGCGGAGATCCTGGTGAGTTTCGTCTATTCAGGGTGACACACACCAGGAGGGACGGTTCCTGGGTCGACACGCGATCACGGGAGGTTGCGGTAAGAAATTAGATTTATGTAGTATCTGTTTAATTTCTAAAATTTTATTTCGAGAAATTTATTAACTCATTTATTGTTGATTTCATAATTTAAAGACACGAGTTGAGGAACTTCGCTCCCAGGCATCGCAGGTCGACTCTACTGATGGGGAGACGCCCGTCAAACTCTCAGCAGAGGAGAGTCGGTGTGTATTTTTGGAGGCTGTTGGTGCCCAGCCATGAGACCGCAGGGTCTATGGTCTGGGCACTAGAGCTTCTACATATTTTCCCCATCAGGCCTCCAGCTCGCGAGTTTCTGGTGATATTCCTCCCGAGCGTTTAGATGACCTTCGGAGATCTATTGCAGAGGAGGTTCGGCAGGAGGTCGAGCAAGATTTCGAGGATCGTATGCGAAGCTGGGATCAGAAGATCGCAGACATGCGAGATGAGATGCATCATTTGCGGGATATGGTTAGCCGCTTGTCGCAGAGTCTCCAGCCTCCACAGCCTCCACGTGATCGCTCAGATTCTTGATGTATTTTTTTCTTTTTATATGTTGTACATGAAAACTTCAAAATTTTAATATATTATTTATTTTTGTAAATTGAATGATTATTGTTTGGATCAATATGAGTGAAGAATGTTTCGATCAATATTTAAATGTAACGAAATTGTATTAACTGTTTTAATTTTTATTTTTAAAAAAAATATTTATTTAGCGATGCATTAGCGACTGCAATTGCATCGCTAATATTTTTAAATTATTATTATTAAATATTGCGACGCAATGAGCTAGCGTTGCAATATTTTAAAAAAAATTAATTAGCGACGCATTAGCGACTCAAATTGCATCGCTAATATTTTCATAATATTACTATTAAATATTGTGACGCAACGATCTGGCGTCGCAATATTTTTTAAAAAATTTAATTAGCAATGCATTAACGACTAAAATTGCGTCACTAATATATCTAAAATATTATTAATAAATATTGCGACGCAGTGACCTGGCGTTGCAATATTTTAAAAAAATTTTATTAGCGATGCATTAGCGACTAATATTGCGTCGCTATTATATTTAAAATATTATTATTAAATATTACGACACAGCTAAATGTGTCACAATATTGCGACACAATTGAATGCATCATAATATTTAATATTAATATTTAAAATATTAAAATTTAGTTTTAAATTTAGCGACACATTTTGGTGCGTCGCAATATTTCGACGCATCTCTGCGTCGCAGAGAGTCACTGTTTTGCGACGCAATTGCGACAAATTGTGGTTGCGACGATATTCTCAGCGACGCAGTCATTGCATCGCTAATGCGTCGCAATAGCATATTTAGCGACGCATTTGGGTGTCGTAATATTTTTTTTTCTTGTAGTGACCTTCTTCATCATCTACCATTATACTTCCATCATCAACCACAATTCATAGCCTATCTTTTTAAAAAAGTAAAAAATGATTTCTTATTTTCAACAATAAACATATTTTTTAGATTTTCTATAGAGAAAAAAATGAAAATAAAGATAAAAACTAGCAAGGGAGAATAAAAATTGTTTTTCATAACTAAACAAGCCCTTGATTTCCTTGCTTCTCATCAACATGACTAGTTGTTTCCTATGGAGGAATCACCACGATTTAAGGGGCTATGCTCTATATTGTTCTATTGATGTTGATTCTGTTCTTGATGAAAAAAGAGTTGCTAAGGTGGGGTAAATTGATCGGGCTTGGAGACTTAAGTATACTCATGAGATTAGGGCAACCCTACCCAACCCTAAGGTGGGTATGGCTAGGGAGCACGTATGGAATTCCTCATTGCAAGTTGGTACAAATAATAGTATACCTACCTAAATCTGCCCCATTGCTAACCCTAATCTAATAATATCTATAATTGACTTGTAATGAAACCCTTCAACTTGTCCAACAAGGTGTCGTAACTCACCGTGCCACATTAGCTAGCTTACATTTTCTCTCCCAAAAATAGATTCATAATGGCTTTTTCTTTAAAAACTAATTTAATTCTATTTGCCTTCATTAATTAGAAGGTGCGGCTACCCTTTGAATGGTAATTTAAAAATTACTTGACTAGTTTGATTCAGCGACCACAAAGTTAAGCTAGTTTGACCGTCAACATTTTGAATTGCTTCATCAATTTAAGATCAAACAAACGAGTCATTGTTGCAGTGCAGATTGGGCAAACCTCCACTAGGAACGTATGGATAGAGGGCAAAGGTTTGGAGTCTTCAAATAAGACGACTTGTCCTTTGCCCCTCTTACTCTTAATAAGACGTTAAATAAAACTTTGGCGTCTCAGATATTCACAACTTCCCGACCATTCGTCTTCGACGTTCGTAATTTGATGAACTCGACCTGTATTCCAAGGTCCCATGGAACTCGACCTGCTACCAGTTCCTAGTAATTCCTTTCAGGAAAGACTACCAAACGGTATAACAAGTTGAATTCAAAGTTCTTCCTGCTTACCGCGCTATTTAGTTTGAACTCGGTATGAACACCACTCGAGTCTTTCTTATATTTTCTCTCTTCCCAAAACACGCGTAAAGAAAAACATATATATAGTCCCCTTGCCTCTCTTCCTTCCATCACCGAATAACACCAGTAGTTGCCATATCCTAGTTACAAAGTAGAAAGGAAGGGAGAAAAGGAGAGGAGCTTAGCTTCGTATTAACAACTTGTGTCCATGGCTTC
This sequence comes from Calamus simplicifolius, assembly GCA_900491605.1. Taxonomy (NCBI): domain Eukaryota; kingdom Viridiplantae; phylum Streptophyta; class Magnoliopsida; order Arecales; family Arecaceae; genus Calamus; species Calamus simplicifolius. The sequence continues at coordinate 239,721 of UESW01004798.1, read as the reverse complement.
CATCAGGATAGACCTCTTGGTTCTGATGACCATTATCTCCATCTTCTGCCTCCTTTGTTCCCAGCCGGCGACAGCAGCAAGGCTTCTCGGAGTGGAGCAGCAGCAGGCAAGAGTCGGCTTCACGTTCCGATCCCTGCAACAAGGCCCGACACCAGGTCACCGTTCTGGTTGCACCAGTGGACCAGGCAAGGCTGGAATCTGCCCCCCACCGCCTGGAAATCGCAACTGAATCAAATTAAACTAGAATACTTAGTTGTGGCCTCGAGTTCATAAGATTCCTGGTCTCGAACGACATACTTGGATGTGATAGAAGTTCCTGCTTTAGTTCTTGTTTCTCTTTTTTTTGTCGTTTTTCTTCTTTGTTTCTAATCTTAAACTTTAATAAAATTCTACTGCCATACCTCGGTGCCTGTTGTTGCCTCAAAGAAAAAAAGTGAGAAGAGAGAGAAGGAATAAAGTTTTAGCTTTTGTATGCTTCAAACAAATCTATAATCATTAGCATGGTGAGAGGCCTTACCAGTGCCTTCCAATCTTGTGTACTCCTTTCTTCATGTTCTACGATGGTCGAGAAGGTCTGAGCCTCTGAGGGCAGGTATTTATAGGCCTCTGCATGCAATGGCTTCTTGAACTATAATTAAACTTCAATGGACAAAGCTCTACAAAAAAAAAGATAGGACGTCGTATTCTTGTTAGACTTTTGGCTGGTTCATGGGAGGTTGCTTTCTTTAATAGGTAGTGCACTCTTAACCATTGAATTCTTCGGTTGAACTACCAATGAGAAAAGCCGTAAACGTCGAGGTCTTAATTAAGAAGCACCATAGACTACATAAATTTTGCACAAACATTTAAACTTGCATCTCTAACGGCACAATGGGTACGAATAGCTGTCCTTTTGTCCAATTAATTTGATAGCAAGAAATGTAAGGAATTTCTGCTTGATATGTAAAATCGAGAATTTTGAACTGCTCCCATCATATAATTATTATTATAGAAATGTAAAGGATCCCTAGAGAAAATAGGAGTCCAGATGAAAACAAATGATAATTAATAATGCAAAAATTATGTCTCTCTTTTCAGAGTTAGAGAAAGAGTTTCAGTTGGTTGAGAATTATATCTTTTGCGATGGAGGATACTCATTTCTTCATGCCCATCCATCACCCGATCATCCATTAGATACATCTTAAAGCATTCCGAACTCAGCCAATCATCTGCTGCATAGGTCTGAAAGTGATATCAGTGATGATCTAATAGTGCATGATTCGTGAAGGAATGAGGTGTCCTTCCTTAGAGCGCAAAGTATACAATCGGCCATATTCCAATGATCAGCATAACATAAAGAAGATAATATTATTATTATTATTATTCAGTGTTGCAAAAGCTGTATGGCATTTTAGGGTTGTAACTCTAATGCTGAAAAGAAAAACCTATTATAATTAGGAAAAAGAAATCCTAAATTGCAAATAACTAACAATGAAGAAAATAGAAATAACTAACGCTTAGAGAATTCTATTAATTAACTAAATTTCTTCAATCAAATCTATCTTTGATATTAAAGAAATCTTCAAAATCAGAAAAACCCAACATTCAAAACCTCCCTTAAAAGTCAACCTTGTTCTCTAGATTGTAAATATACTCACAGGTGGCCTCTTTAAAAGTGGAGTTAGAATGCTTGTGCTCCTGGCAATGCCAAAAATAAATTAACTTATATGATGATGTCAAATTTTTTTTTTTTTTGGTTGATGGTCTATAGGTAGGTAATATAATTTTCTATTAAACTGAATAGAAGAATTGATTTTTTGACATTCATGGTAAGTATAATAGGCTCCAATGAAGAGGACATTATAATCAAAGAGTTAGCTGATTCCAATGTTGGAGAGGATACTTGAGAATCATAATCATTTGATACAAAATGAAGGCAGGTTCTACGTACATACATTTTAACCATACAATCGGTTGTCTGGATGCATTCGGTTCATGACAACAAGAGTTGCTGGACTCATTCTAGTTGTTGGCCTTGGGGCATGCATGCTCATGACTCAAGAAAGGGGATAATTAAGTAGCATGAAAACCATTCAAACTCAACTACTAACTGCGGTGGTTTGGTCTCTAAGATGCTAACGTACAATTTTCCATTGCGTTTCCATTACTAATTTCATTTTTCTTTGGCTTTATTCATAGGTCAGTAAAATTTTCTTCTCTAGACCCAATACCTACTAATGAATATAGGGTTAAGTACAAGCAGTGTTTTGTTTAGTCTCTATATTTTTAATGGCATAGCCACTAACAATCTCTATGAGTGGATCTGTAGATCCCTTCCAATCCCTGCCACAAGGCTCGACATCACATCCTAGTTCTTCTCGTTGTACAGGCAAGGGTGGAATCTGCCCCCCACCACGTGGAAATCATGACTGAATCAAATTAAACTAGAATACTTAGTTGTGGCCTCAAGTTCATAAGATTCTTGGTTTGGAATGATAGATTTGGATGCAATAGAAGTTCCTACTTTAATTGTTGTTTCTCTTTTTTTTGTATTTTTCTTTATTACTAATCTTAAACTTTAATAAGAATCTATAGGCATACCTCGGTGCTTTGCCTCAAAGAAAAGAAGTAAGAAGAGAGAGAAGGAATAAAGTTTTTAGCTTACTTCATGCGTCAAAAAATCTATCATTATTAGCATGGTGAGAGGCCTTCGCAGTGCCTTTGGTCTTGCGTATGTATTTCTTCATGCTCTTCTATGGCTTGAGAAGGTCTGAGCCTCTGAGGGCTGGCATTTATAGGCCTCTGTATGCAATGGCTTCTTGAACTATAATTAAACTTAATTTAATGGACAAATCTCTACAAAAAAGATAGGATATTGCATTCTTGTTAGACTTTTGACTGGTTCATGGGAGGTTGCTTTCTTTAATATGTGGTCCACTCTAACCAATGAATTCTTCAGTTGAACTACCAATAAGAAAAGTCATAAATATCTAGGCCCTAAGAAGCGCCATAAACTCCATAAATTTTGTACAAATATTTAAGCTTGCTTCTCTAGCTAACGGCACATTGGGTATGAATAGCCGCACTTTTGTCTAATTAATTTGATAGCAAGATGTATAAAATCAATAGGTTTAAACTACTGCCATCATATAATTATTATTATAGAAATGTAAAGGATCTCTAGAGAGAGTAGGTGTCCAGATGAAAACAAATGATAATTACTAATACAAAAATTATATCTTTAAAGGGAGCTAGAGACAGCATTTCGGTTGGATGAGAGCTGTATCTTTTGTGATAAAGAAGGATACTCATTTCCTTACACCCATCCATCATCCGATCATCCATTAGATACATCTCAAAGTAGTCCAAACTCAACCTATCATCTGCTCTATAGGTCTCAAGGTGATATTGGTGATGATCTAATAGTGCAGGGCGTGAAGAAATGGGGTGTCCTTACTTTTAGCATAAAGTACACAACTCGGCCATCTTCCAATGATCAGCATAGCATAAAGAAGATAATATTAATATTACTATTCAATGCTGCAAAAGCTGTATAGCACCTTAGGGTTGTAACTATAATGCTGGAAAAAAAAATATATATTTAGGAAAAGGAAACCTAAATTGTAAATAACTAACAATAAAGAAAATAGAAATAATTAAGGCTTAAAGAATTCTTTTAATTAACTAAATCCCATCAATCAAAGAAATTCTTGATATCAAAAAAATCTTCAAAATCAAAGAAACCCAATATCCCACCTCGTTTAAAAGTTAACCTTGTTCGCTAGATTGAAAATTAAGAAAGTTCTTCTGCAGCTTGTAAATATACTCACACGTGGCCTCTTTAGAAGCGGAATCAGATTGCTTGTGCTCCTAACAACGCTAAAATGAATTAACTTATGTGGTGATATTATTTTTTGATAGTTTATTGGTAGATAATATAATTTTTCATTAGACTTGCTTGAAGAAATTGATTTGCTGATATTCATGGTAAGTATAATAGTCTTTAATGTAGAGGACATTCTACTCAACTACTAATTTTGATGGTTCGGTCTTAGCCCACTTTTTTCAATTGCATTTTCATTACTAATTTTATTTGAGTTATCCTTGGCTATATTCGTAGGGATGGCTGGTTAATAAGTAGAATATTTTTCTCTAAACCCATTAACCTTTAATGAATATATGGTTAAGTACATAACAACTCTTCCTTTAGCCTTCATCTTTTCAATGGCATGGCCGCTAACGGTTTTTATAAGCATATTTGCATATCCTTTGAGTGTATACTTTTATTCTTGATCTTTAAAACTACATAATAAGCTGAAAAAACTTCATAAACTCAGTGTCAAGATGTAGAACAATAAACGTCAAGAACCACATCACACTCTTGGAAAGGTAGTATATAAAAATCATGTGTAAAATTGAACCTCACATAGAGATAGAAAAATTGTCACATGAACCTTGAATTTATATGCGCTTACAATTTACCACCATGACATTAAGAGACTTGTCTTTTAATTATCAAAAATTGAAGTGCTTAACCAATTTTGGATAAATAGAATTATAGGTGCTACTAAAGTCGATAAAAATAGTAATTGATGGCTTTTTTAATTATTCTTTCACTCTCATTGTTTAAGAAGATAAAATATTGATAAGAGGATGCATGAAAATTTTTATCAATCTACTACTCTTCCATGTCTTTTTTATCTTTCAATGCCAATTTTGAGTTCATTATCAAATCAATAAGCATCAATAAAAAAATAATTTAGCTTTACAATGATGGCTTGCACCAAGTTTTTCATCATAATTATAGCACAAATTATTTTTCCTTTTAGGTTTTATATTTGTTGGCTTCAATCATTTGATTGGATTAGGAAAAGAAGTAGGACTGCTGTTGAATATTGGAGTGGTTTTTACAGAGTGACTTATCTTTGGCTTACGTAAAATACGTAGTTGCTTTTCTTTAAGTCTAGCTAACCTAATAATTTATGTTAATGATTGGCTGAAACATAAAAACATGATGATTGATTTTTTTCTTTAAATCTACTTATAAAGTAGTTTGCATAAAATTTCTCCATTGATCCTATGGTATTATTATTAAGTTGTTAAAATCAACATTAATACTCATGCACCATAGAGGCCGAGGACCACTTGATGAATTCTCTAGTAAATTTTTTATAAATACTTGAATCAAAAAAAATTTAGAGACGTTTAACAAAATTATTCCATACCATTATGCCTAGGTCTTTCTTCGTTCGCTGATATGCTACTGCAACATTTTTTTATTTAATAAGGTTGAACGTGTTGACCTGTTATGCTTGATGTACCAAACCGTTGAAATCATCTCCATCAAAAGGGAAGAATTTAAATTTTAAGAGTACGTTTCGAGTCACGTGTTTGAAGGGGATCAGCTACAAAGGCCTGTTTGACTTGCACTTTAGTCTTCTTTAAACGCAAAGTGAAAAAGACGTCAATACTGCTTCGGCGTCCCAGGTAATGACAACTTGCCGACCATTTCGTCTTCGACGTTCGTTTGATGAACGGGCTCAAGAGATGACAAAGAAGACGCGCGAGTTTTAACCAAAAACTAAATCACCTTGTATTCCAAGGGGCCATGGAACTCGACCTCCTGCTGCGATCGAGTTCCTAGCAATTCCTTTCAAGAAAGCCCACCAAACGGTATAGCAAGTTGAATTCAAAGTTCCTTCAGCTTACCGCGCTATTTAGTTTGAACGTGGAATGAACACCCCTCGGGTCTTTCTAATATTTTCTCTTCAGCTGGCAAGAGTCGGTTTCACGTTCCGATCCCTGCAACAAGGCCCCACACCAGGTCACCTTCTGGTTGCACCAGTGGACCAAGCGGTAGTGAAATCTGCCCCCCGCCGCCTGGAAATCGCAACTGAATCAAATTAAACTAGAATACTTAGTTGTGGCCTCGAGTTCATAAGCTTCCTTCTCGAACGACATGCTTGGATGTGATAAAAGTTCCTGCTTTAGTTCTTGTTTCTCTTTTTTTTTTTTTTTTTCGTTTTTCTTCTTTGTTTCTAATCATAAACTTTAATAAAATTCTATAGGCACCTCGGTGTCTGTTGTTGCCTCAAAGAAAAGAAGTGAGAAGAGAGAGAAGGAATAAGTTTTAGCTCTAAATATTGTATGCTTCAAACAAATCTATAATTATTCGCATGGCGAGAAGCCTTACAATGTGCATTCCATCTTGTGTGTTTCTTCATGTTTTCTATGGCTTGAGGTCTAAGCCTCTGAGGGTGGGCATTTATAGCTAGGCCTCTGTATGCAATGGCTTCTTGAACTACAATTAAACTTTAATATGGACAAATCTCTACAAGAAGATAGGATATTGTATTCTTGTTAGACTTTTGCCTGGTTCATGGGAGGTTGCTTTTCTTTAATATGCGGTCCACTCTAACCATTGAATTCTTCGGTTGAACTACCAATGAGAAATGTCATAATTATCTAGGTCCTAAGAAGCACCATAAACTCCATAAATTTTGCACAAACGTTTAAGCTTGTATCTCTAACGGCACATCATGAGTACGAATAGCTGCACTTTTGTCTAATTATAGTTTGATAGCAAGCAACGTAAGGAATTTCTGCTTGATATATAAAATCAGTAAGTTGGAACTGCTGCCATCATATAATTATTGTTATAGAAATGTAAAGGATCCCTAGAGAAAGGTAGGAGTCCAGATGAACACCAAATGATAATTAATACTAATGCAAAAATTATGTCTAGAGCTCTTTACAGGGAGTTAGTGACAGCGTTTCAATTGGATGACAGCCGTTTCTTTTGCGATAATGTAGGATACTGATTTCTTTGCGCCCATCCATCATCCGATCATCCATCTGACAGGTCTCAAAGCACTCCAAATTCAGTCAATCATCAGCTGCATAGATTTTAAAGTCATATGGGAAATGATATAAAAGTACTGAGGGCATGAAGGAATGAGGTATCCTATACCTTCTAACGCAAAGTATACAACTCGGTCCTGTTCCAATGATAAGCATAACATGAGCATGCTTTTTAATTATTTTGCTCACCTAAATTCCTGCTTGGCGTTGAAGGATCATGTTCACCATTAATTTGAGATACATATGCACCTAGTATGATTGAAAAATAGACGACAAAACTTGTATTCCATCCAAACTTTGTTCCAGAAAAGCTCCATATCTAAATTTTTAGTTAAGATGTTAATCAAGTACATGTCTCGAGAGTTGTCAACCACACCAGCTGGTTGAGTTGGTTTGGCACCATCCTTGAATAAATGAAAGGCGATGTTTCATTCTAAATTACGCATTTTCTGAGAGTTTTCAACTATATATGAACGATGGAAGTGGTACGAACATGACTTGTACTGGATGCATAAACTTCTAAAAAAGAGAACGGTAACCCTAAGATCTCTTATTTCAATATCTTTATAGAAGGAAAAAAAAAAAAGAAATCCTCTTTGCTTCCAAAAAGAATTGAAAAACATATATAAACTTGTTTGCGCTAGCTAGAGGTTTTTCTGAGATCTTGAACCCCTTGAGGTTTTCAAATTTGGGAGAACTGGCTCCAAAATGAACTCTTAAGCTTCGCCTATTTCTGTTTCTTTTTTCGAGTTTCTTCGCTGTTTTGATAGGATAACAAAATAACGAGAGGAACGCAAACGATCCAAGAGGAACGCAAACGAGACGAAGCGTTCTCCTTTAGGAATTGGTCGGTGCCACGCTGTGGAATCACCGGGAGGCACTGATACGCATCTAGCTCGCTGCATCAAAGAAATAAACTAATAAGAACTAGAATGACACCTCTAAATAACAACTTTCAAGGGTTAATCCTTCGAAGAAAATAGTATTAATTTATTATTCCATGATGCAAAAGCTATATGGTACATTAGGATTAGGATTGTAGCTTAAAAAAATTTCTCAATTAATCCAGTAGTTTGATTAGCAAGTTGTTCAAATCGGCAACGATACTTATGTACCACAGAGGCCTAGCACAACTTAGTGAGTAATCTACTAAAATCTCATAATTATTGGGACAAAACGAATACAAAGCTCTTCAACAAAATTCTTTCATATCATCATACCTGGACTTTACTCCATCTATTGATGCTACTGTAATATCTTTTTTTAAAGGTAAAAAGAGGATATGGTAACCTTTTGTCTTTTTGGAAAAGGGTTTAAACTTATAGAATTGTTCTGCTTAATAAGAAATCATCTCGATCAGAAACGAAAATTTTAAATTTTGAGCATAGGTCTGGAGTGACGTGATTGAAGGAGATCACCTACAAAGACCTGGTTGCCTTGTACTTTAGTCTGGTCCTCCTTTGTTCCTCTTTCCTGGAATGCAAAGTAGAACGACGTTGAATAATACTTGGGCGTCTCAGGTATTCACAAGTTTCCAACCATTCGTCTTCCACGTTCGTTTGACGAACAGTCTCAGGAGATAACAAAGAAGACGCGCGCGTTTGTTTTTACCAAAAACCAAAGCACCCATGTATTCCAAGGTCCCATGAACCTCGACCTGCTACCAATTCCTAGTAATTCCTTTCAAGAAAGTCTACCAAACGGTATAACAAACTGAATTCAAAGTTCCTCTGGCTTGGGGCGCTATTTAGTTTGAACTTCTAGCCCCTCAAGTCTTTCTTATATTTTCTCTCCCTGAAAACACACTTAAAGAAATCATATATACATATAGTCCCCTTGCCTCTCTTCCTTTTTTTTTTTTTAACAAATCAAACTTGCACAGTCATAAAATGATTGTCACATATACCTTAAATTGGTATGGACTCACCATTTGCCACCAAAACTTGAAGAGCCTTATCTTTTAATTATCAAAAGTGAAATGCTTAACCTGTTGCAGCCAAATCACGTACGATGAGCGTTGGATAGGCTAGGATTGCTGTGTGCGTAGAGAAGTCGCCGTCTTCCTTCTAGAGCCTGCAAAAAGTCCCGGACCGGTGGTTCCGGTGGGGACCCTCCGACGCCCAAGTCAGTGAGTCGTCCAACAGGGATATGATTTCTGTGTAGAATTCTTAAAGAGAGTCAGAGAGCGAGGGTCCCCATCGGAACCACCGGTCCGGGACTTTTTGCAGGCTCTAGAAGGAAGACGGCGACTTCTCTGCGCACGCAGCAATCCTAGCCTGCCCGACGTTCATCATACGTGATTCGGCCGCAACAGATTGGCGCGCCAGGTAGGGGGAGACCAGGTCGAAATTCTCCCTGGAACCCCTGATTTTGCAAAGGAAGCGATGGTGACTACGCGAGCACAAGAGGCTTCCTCCAGCCAGGCAGCCGGGCGCATCCCACGAGCTGAGCATTCGGAGGCCAATCTCCATGCTCCGCCCCTTGCACCGACAAGCCAACCCGACCGGCTTGATGTTCTAGCCCACCAGGTCCAGGATCTGACGACGATGGTCCGGGGCTGCAAGAGCGTTATTTGGCTGCTGTAACTCAACCCCCTGTGATGGACGAAGGGGTGCGAGGAACAGTCAGTCTCACCAAGGAGGGACCCCGCCTGAGGTCTCTCACCGCTCACCCCCCGAACCTCATCACCAAGGGACCTCGAAGCGACGACGGTCTCCCTCCCGCCGCTCCGGTCGTTCCCGCCACCGACTGGAGGAAAAAGAGTCCAAGCGGGCACGTTCTTTGCGCCGGCGATCTTCTTCAGCTCCTTCTTCCGACTCATCCCGAGGTGACACTCCCCGGAAAACCACCCGTCGGGCGAGCAAAGGCTTGACGAGTATCATCGACGGTTGGACGAGCTCAGCCGCCGGATCGCCGATCCTTACGCGGCGGAGTATGAGCGTCGCCCCCCGCTTTCTCGCCATATCATGGAGGAACCGGTCCCCCCCGGTTCCGTCTCCCTCAATTGGATCCATATGATGGAACGACGGACCCCCTGGACCATCTGGAAAGCTACAAGGTCCTCATGCAGGTCCAGGGAGCGACGGACTCCTTTTATGCGTCGCCTTCCCGGCCACGCTCCGCAAGGCGGCACGCGCGTGGTACTCCCGTCTGCCCCCACGCAGCATCAACTCTTTCGGCAACTTGAGCGATCCTTTCCTGGCTCATTTTGATGCCTGTCGAAAGATCCCACGAGTTGCGATAGCCTCTTTGCTGTCCAGAAGAGTGGCGAGACCTTAAAGGATTTCGTCGCTCGATTTAAGGAAGCAGCGCTGGAGGTGTACAACCTGGAAGACTCTGTAGCCACCTTGGCCCTGAAGAGAGGACTTCGCCCGTCCAGATTCGCTTACTCCCTGGATAAGAAGCCTCCGCGTTCCTACGCCGAGCTTCTGAGCCGGCACAGAAGTACATCCGCGCTGACGAAGCAGATTCTTCCAGGAGAGAAGTTGACAAGAACCCCGGTAATAAACCGCCGCCTTCTGACCGCGCTGGTGCACAACCTCGAAGCCCGAGCCTCCACGACGCTCAGATCGCCGGCCACAGGCGCTGGTTCCTAAAGAGCAGTTCACTCCCCTCATGGCTCCCATCTCTCACATCCTACTGGAGATCGAGGAGGAACCATATTTCAAGCGTCCGGCTCCCTTGAAGTCCGGGGCCCCCGCAACAAGGAGTTTTACTGCCGGTACCACCGGGACTACGGCCACGACACCGAAGACTGCCGCCATCTAAAAAAGGCCATCGAGGAGCTGGTTCAGCAAGGCCACCTGGGCAAGTTTGTTCGAAGGGGAATCTCCCCGCGGGCCCCCGGTGCCCCGGTCGCCGGCTGGCGTGGATAATACCCCAACTGAAAAGACCATAGCTATGATCTTGGGGAGCGGATGGTGGTTCGAAGAGGCCGCGAGAGGGAATAGACTCTGTAATACCTTTCTTCGGAAAGGATCTAGATGGGGTAGTTAATAAACATGACGACAGCGTCGTGGTGTCCATGACTATAGCTAAACACCCTGTAAAAAGAATTTTAATTGATAGTGGGAGCTCTGTGGATGTCTTGAGTTATGAGGCTTTTGTTCGGATGAACTTATCAAGGTCTTTACTCCGACCCGTTGCCACACCGCTAATGGGCTTCACGGGAGACTCAGTGAGCGTCGAAGGCGAAATTGCTCTCCCGGTCACGGCTGGAACTCCTCCATGTCAGAGCACGTGGTCATAAACTTCTTGGTGGTCCGGGTCCCGCTGGCTTATAACGCCATCTTGGGAAGACCGGGGCTGAATCTGCTGGATGCCGTGATCTCCACTAAGAGATTATTGGTAAGGTTCCCCACCAATGAAGGGATCGGAGAAATGAAGGGGGAGCAAAGCCCACTTCCGCCTTGCTACCATCTGTCGCCCAGCCCGCTGAACGCAGAGTCAGCGACAGCCTCTGAGTCGCTCGATCCTAGGGAGTTGGGAAGAAGGGGAGAGCCGGCAGAGCACCTTCTAACCCTCCCCTTGGGTGATGACCCGGCAAGGACTGTTCAGCTGGGGGCATCGCTCCCAGAGGAGGCACGCCATCAACTTCTTACTTTCCTGCGGCCAACACTGACGTCTTCGCATGGTCATCCTCGACATGCCGGGCGTCCCTGAAGAAGTAATCACCCATCGGCTTAACCTCAAGCCAGGGTGTCGGCCGGTCCGACAGAAAAAGAGAAACTTTGCTCCAGACAGACAGAAAGCTATCGACGAGGAGATCCGCAAGTTAATGGCTGCGGGCCATATTCGGGAGGTCCACTACCCGAATGGTTGGCTAATGTGGTGCTAGTCCGCAAGGCCAACGGAAGCTGGAGAATGTGCGTAGATTTCACCGACCTCAACAAGGCATGCCCCAAAGACAGCTTTCCCCTACCTCGAATCGATCAACTGGTGGACGCTACATCCGGCCATGAGGTCCTTAGCTTCATGGATGCTTTCTCCGGATACAACCAGATCCGGATGAATCCGGCGGATGAAGAAGCTACCTCCTTCATAACTGAAAAGGGGCTATATTGCTACAAGGTGATGCCTTTCGGGTTAAAGAATGCGGGGCTACTTACCAGAGGCTGATGAACAAGGTCTTTGAAGGTCAGATAGGGCGTAATATGGAAGTGTACGTGGATGACATGCTGACAAAAAGCGTTCATGCCGGTGACCACATTGCGGACCTAGCAGAAACTTTTGACAGCCTTCGTCGGTACCAGATGAAGCTGAACCCTCGCAAGTGTGCATTTGGGGTAACAGCTGGGAAGTTTTTGGGTTTCATGGTGACCCGGAGGGGATTGAAGCAAACCCGGACAAAGTCCAAGCCATCTTGGACATGAGGCCTCCTGCCAACAAGAAGGAAGTACAACGCTGACAGGAAGAATAGCCGCCCTAAGCCGCTTCCTATCCAAGTCCGCTGAAAGGTGTTTGCCTTTCTTCAAGGCGCTTCGCAGAATCAACAAGTTCGAGTGGACGAAAGAATGCCAGGAGGCGTTCGAAGGGTTAAAGGAATTCTTATCTACCCCGCCACTGCTAGCCAAGCCGACGGGTGGAGAAGAACTCCTTCTATACCTTGGCCTCTCCTGAGGCTGTTAGCTCTGTGCTAGCCCGTGTGGACACTGATGGCACACAAAGGCCAGTATATTAAGTAAGGTGCTTCATGATGCAGAGACCCGATACTCAAACATGGAAAAAATCATCTTTGCATTAATCGTGTCTGCCCAGCGTCTGCGGCCATACTTCCAAGCCCACCCGATCGCGGTGATCACAGACCAGCCTCTGAAGACAGTTCTAGCTCGTCCAGATACTTTCGGCTGGCCAGGTGGGCCCTCAAGCTGGGGGAGTTTGATCTATCTTTCCGCCCCGGTCGGCCATGAAGTCTCAAGTCTTGGCAGATTTTTTGGTCGAATGTACTTGGGGGACGAGCCACCTAAAGAACCTCCTACGGACACTCAGCCCCTTGGAACCAGTGACGATGAGTGGGTCCTCACGTGGATGGGGCATCGAACTCTCAAGGGAGGAGCAGGCCTCATCTTGGCCAACTCGGATGGGGTGGTGACTGAGTGTGCACTTCGCTTCCTCTTTCCAGCCACTAATAATCAGGCGGAATATGAGGCTTTGTTATCCGGAGTAAGATTGGCTCGAGAGCTTGGGGTGAAACGCCTTAGAGCTTTTACCGACTCCCAACTGGTTGCCGGCCAGATTACAAAGGAGTACGAGGCAAAGGATCCCATCATGGCCCGCTACTTAGACGCGGTGCACTCAATTTCCCCCTTCACTCACTTCAGCGTCAGCTACATTCCTCGACAAGAGAATGCTAGAGCCGACGCCCTATCCCATCTCGCCGCCTCAGCTGATGGGATGTTGGGAAAGGCTTATGTGGAGCACTTAGAAGCCCCGAGCATTGATGTACCAAGAGAAACTTTACCAGTGGAGCAGGAGCCCTCCTGGATGGACGCCTATGTTCAATACTTTACTGAGGGCATCCTCCCAGAAGACCCTGCCGAAGCTAGGAAACTTAAAAGACGGGCCCCAAAGTTCTTCCTTATGGAGGGAAAGCTCTACCGAAGGTCATTCTCATACCCTATCCTCAGGTGTGTCGGTCCCACCGACGCCAATTATATTTTGCGAGAGATACACGAGGGGATATGCGGAAGCCATCTGGGGGGCAGGGCTCTTGCATATAAAGCTCTACGTCAGGGTATTATTGGTTGACAATGAAAGAGGACGCATCTGAACTCGTTAAAAGATGTGACAGCTGCCAGCGTCATGCCAACGTCCAACATCAACCGGCGTCCAGCTGACCCCTCTAGCTGCACCATGGCCCTTCGCACAGTGGGGCATGGACATCCTGGGACCTTTCCCTCCTGCCTCCGGACAACGTAAGTTCCTAGTTGTGGCCGTCGATCATTTTACTAAGTGGATCGAGGCGGAAGCTCTTGCTAAGATCACGGAAGCCAAAGTAAGGCTTTCTTCTGGAAATCCGTGGTGTGCCGGTTCGGGTTACCGCACACCCTCGTTACAGACAACGGCCGACAGTTTGATAACACGGCCTTCCGAATTCTGCGAGGGCCTGGGCATCCGTCACCGATTCACCTCAGTAGGGCATCCCCAAACCAACGGCGCTGCAGAAGTGACCAATCGCATCATCCTCCAAGGGCTCAGGGCTCGGCTAGATAGCTGTAAAGGGCGCTGGGTGGAAGAACTTTCCAGTGTGCTGTGGGCCTACCACACGACGCCGCGAGCACCCACAGGGGAAACCCCTTTCAGCTTGGTCTTTGGGACCGAGGCGGTCATCCCCGTGGAAATAGGAGCTCCTAGTCCCCGGACGGAATTATACCACGAAGAAAGCAACTCAAACCAGCTAAGGGCTGATCTGGATTTGGTGGAAGAATTGCGAGATCAAGCGCACTTCGCATGGCAGCATTCCGTCAGCGAGTGGCCAAACACTACAACTCTCGGGTGCGACCCAAGACATTCCGGCCAGGAGACCTTGTCCTACGAAGAGCTGAAGTATCAAAGCCGACGGAAGGGGGCAAGCTGGCACCAAAATGGGAAGGACCATACCGTGTCAAGGAGGTACTCCACCATGGGGCGTATAAAGTCGAAGAGCTAGACGGGAAACCGCTCCCTCGAACTTGGAATGCCGACAACTTACGCCGGTACTATCAATAGAACTCTATCGTATTAATTTGAATCTGTTTGATGCATGAATAATAACATGTTCTTATTTTAAATGAGTATGCTTCAAAGACCAACTCCGCGTTGGCACTAAGACCGGCTCCAGCGTTTAAAGACCAACTTTGGCACTAAGACCGGCGCCCAGCGTCGGCACACTAAAGACCAACTCCGCGTTGGCACTAAGACCGGCGCCCAGCGTCGGCACACTAAAGACCAACTCCGCGTTGGCACCTAAGACCGGCGCCCAGCGTCGGCACCAAGACCAACTCCGCGTTGGCACCAAGACCGGCGTCCAGCGTCGGAACCAAAGACCAACTCGCGTTGGCACTAAGACCGGCGCCCAGCGTCGGCAACTAAAGACCAACTCCGCGTTGGCACTAAGACCGGCGCCCAGCGTCGGCACAAAGACCAACTCCGCGTTGGCACTAAGACCGGCGCCCAGCGTCGGCACACTAAAGACCAACTCCGCGTTGGCACCTAAGACCGGCGCCCAGCGTCGGCACCAAAGACAACTCCGCGTTGGCATCCGGCTCCAGCGTCGGAACCAAAGACCAACTCCGCGTTGGCACTAAGACCGGCGCCCAGCGTTGGCACACTAAAGACCAACTCCGCGTTGGCACTAAGACCGGCGTCCAGCGTCGGCACACTAAAGACCAACTCCGCGTTGGCACTAAGACCGGTGCCCAGCGTCGGCACAAAGACCAACCCCGCGTTGGCACTAAGACCGCCTAGCATCGGCACACTAAAGACCAACTCCGCGTTGGCACTAAGATCGGCACCCAGCGTCGGCACAAAGACCAACCCGCGTTGGCCTAAGACTGGCGCCCAGCGTCGGCACCAAAGACCAACTCCGCGTTGGCACCGAAGACCGGCGTCCAGCGTTGGCACCAAAGACCAACTCCGCGTTGGCACTAAGATCGGCGCCCAGCGTCGGCACAAAGACCAACCCCGCGTTGGCACTAAGACCGGCGCCCAGCGTCAGCACAAAGACCAACCCCGCGTTGGCACTAAGACCGACGCCTAGCATCGGCACACTAAAGACCAACTCTGTGTTGGCACTAAGACCGGAGTCTAGCGTCGGCATACTAAAGACCAGCTCCCAGCGTCGGCCTTCAGTATCTCCCACACACACAATGACTAGTCTCATGCAACCGATCCCGTGATCTAAGGCCTACTGCCAAGCACCTCGCTCACCAAAATCATGGGCAAGTGTTAGCCTGATCGGCAGTTACCGCTATAAGCGGCCCTTATCCAGCAACAGTCCAACGACTTGCCGTTCTGTGAGACATCACAACGGGACAGATTCGACGGTTCCAACAGAACGAGGTAAACGGGATCCCCGACAGATATAAAAGGAGGACCCGAGCTCCATGCAAGGGGACCCTCGCTCTCTGACTCTCTTTAAGAATTCTACACAGAAATCATATCCCTGTTGGACGACTCACTGACTTGGGCATCGGTGGGTCCCCACCAGAACCACCGGTCCGGGACTTTTTGCAGGCTCTAGAAGGAAGACGGCGACTTCTCTACGCACGCAGCAATCCTAGCCTACCCGACGCTCATCGTACATGATTTGGCTGCAACAGCTTAACCAATTTTGGATGAATAAAATTATGGGTGCTACTAGAGGCAATAAACATAGTAATTGATGGCTTTCGAAATTATACTTTCACTCTCGTTATTTAAGGAGATAAAATATTAGTAACAGGATGTATGAAAATTTGTGACACTAAATCATTTAACTACTCCTTGTCTTCATAACCTTCCTATTCTAATTCAGGTTTATCAACAAATCAATCTTCATCAATAAAAAATAATTTAGTTTTGCAATGATGGCTAGCTTGAACAAATTTTTCATTACAATTATATCATAAATCATTTTCTTTCTGGCTTTTATATCTACTGGCATCAATAGTTTGATTAGAGTGTGCGGTTACTATTGAAAAGTGGAGTGGCTGTAATAGGATCTTATCTTTGGCTTGCATAAAGCAAGTGGTTGCTTTTTTTTTAGTGTAATTAACCTAATAACTTTAGTAAGTGGTTGTTTGAAAATATGAATATTATATATGCTTTATATCTTTTTTAAGTCTGCTCAAAAAGTAGTTTATCAAAAAAATTTCAATTAATTCTATAGTATGATTAGTAAGTGTAAATTTATGTTGATGCTCAAGTATGTTAGAGGTTTAGCATAGTTTAATGATTTTTTTAAATAAAATTCTGATAAATGTTTGAGCCAAAATGAATGCATTGTCTGCGCAAAGCTCTCGTTCTCGTAGGTAAAAGAAATGGTTAGTTAAAGAACTATTCTGCTTAACATATCCAACCTTTAAGGTCATTTCCATCAAAAACAAAACATTTAAGTTTTGAGCAAAGGTTTCGAACCACGTGATTGAAGGAGACCAGCTTCAAAGACCAGTTTGACTTGTACTTTAGTCTTGTCCTCTGTCCTTTCTTTAAATGCAAAGTAAAAAAGATGTTAAATAATACTTAGGCGTCCTCATAACTTGCCGACCATTTTGTTTTCTGTTGGGGTTTAGTTCTTGATGAACAATAATGGGATTAACCTTATTATCAATAATCAGATTGGTGTAGCGATAAAGCGTTTCCTCTTAAATCCCTTGGTCTTTGGTTCAAAACTCCACAAAACTTATTAGTGGCATAGAAAATTACCGCTATTAATTGCATAGAAAGTTTCTATTTTAAATTAAGTTATATGTATTTATTCTGGTAGACAAAGAGTCATTTTATAAGTATAAAAGGACATGTATCCTTTCTCAATTCAGGATGAATGAAAAAAAAGAGAAATCAGAAATATAATAGCAATTATCTTCTCCTCTTCCATCAGCCAAAGACAACTATGACAACTGATGTATCCAAATGAAGGCTTTGCTTGGATCCCTTGATATTTGGGATCTTGTAGAAGATGGCTACAAGGAGCAGATGAAGCAATGCTCACACAAGAGCAAAGAAAGAAAAATAAGGAGTTAAAAAGGAAAGACAAGAAGGCTCACTTCACACTATACCAAAGTATAGATGAAAGCACATTCGAAATTATCGTCAATGCTTCAACATCAAAGGAGACATGGGACTTATTGCATAAGGCACATAAAGGAGCAAAAAAGGTAAAAAAGATTATCATTTCATAAAGCTCTCCATACTACTTAAACTCAATACATATTATCCAATATATATACATATGAAGGTGTGTTTTGGTCTATCCCATAAATACATAATAATTCTCTTTGAATATCTAAATGACTTTTAGATTTTCGAACTAATTCTTAATTCTAGATAACTCTTAGAACTCCTTATTCATTTAACTCATATAGAAAATATAACAACTCTTAGACTTCCACTCTCATTAACTCCAACATCTCCCCATTAATTTATAATTTTTCATAATATCTTCAATTACTATTCTGAACTACAACCAAAAGAAAAATCTCTTACAATAATTGCTCTTTTCATTGATCAATGAGGTGGATATCTTGTATCTTCTTCAATCACCCTTTCTTCATCTTCTATGATAACTTTTTTTTATTGTCAGCTTCAGTTCATTTAATTCTTTAATTACATCTTCATATTTATTCTTCAGCTCTTCATAGACTTCATGCAAATCTCACATTAATATCTTGACATCTTTAATTTCCTAAAAATAAACATCCTTCATAGTAATATTATAAATATTTTTTAAATAGATAATTGCTTATAATGCTTCAATATTTTCTACTATCTTCTTTGTAATAGTTACATGACTGTCGATCATAAAACTTTTACTTATATCTTTAAAAATGACTATTACCATAAAATTTGAAGAATGATCTAGCTCAAACTTCTCACTTATATACCTTGTTGGAGAAAATTTTATTTTTTCAAGTATTTCTTTGAGCAATACCTTGTATAGCACAACCATAACTATTATCTTTTTATCCTTCATTTTGCTCAATTGGTGTTATTAACGAGGTCTCTTATCTTTAACCTCTAGAGACTGCTCTCGTCTTTTTTTTCTTTTTCAAAGTCTCTTTATCTAAGACTTACACACTTCTCAATGGGTTCCTTTTGACCCGAAGATTTAATACCTTGATGGAGGATATAAACAACTTCTTCATGAACTTCTTTCGATTCTAAAGATGCTCTCTACTTGCTTTAGGATCTATCAGGCTCATTAGCTCTATGGCTCTCTTTCTTGCTTTAGGATCTCCTAGGCCCTTTAGCTCT
>UESW01004798.1:99918-206287 GCA_900491605.1 Calamus simplicifolius | reverse complement strand
AGAGAGCTGATGGAAGAAGGAGTGGAGCTAGTGAAGGTATACACCAATGAGAATCCAGTAATGCACTGACCAAGGTTATTTTATGGGATAGCTTTTGTAGGGATTACAGCTGATGGATGCAGCGGATGTGCTGAGGCCTTGAAACTATCAAGGTAGAGATTGTTGGGTCTAGTATGGTGCTATCAAGGCCCCGGAGGGCTAACTTGTATTGGGCTTAGTGTGGGTCCAAGGGTTGAGATTAAATCAAGTCATGGGTGTACACGGGCTTGGGGATTAGTTTAATCTTATTGGGTTAGTCCATGAAAGTTTTTGTTGAGTCTAGGCCTGGCCCACTTCGTGGATGTATTTAAACTCTAGTTTCGAGGGTTTGAAGGAATGAAGAATAAATTCTTTTCTTCCAAGAATAATTTTTCTTCTCTCTCTTCCTCTCCATCTCCTCCCCCATATTGCTGGTTTCGGCTGCTCGCATCATGGATCATCTTGGACGCTAGGCGGGCATTGTGCGTGGAGTGCTCGCATCATGGATCATCTTGGATGCTAGGCGGGCATTGTGCGTGGAGAGCTCCTCTTCACGAAAGAGAACGTGGAAGTCCTTGCTTCACGTGGACGTAGGAAGCTGTGGACGTGGGAAGGGGGAGGGAGAAAATATTTATTTACTAAATCAAAAGGTTCAAGAATGAACGTGTTACTGTTGCGCCAATATGATTGTTGACAAACAAAGGGTTAAAGTCCAGGGTATTTCTCCAGCGAAGTTGATCCCATTGCCATTCATCGAGGACTAAACCCTAATAATTGGTATTAGAGCCTGGTTCAGGAACAAGAAGTTGTTTGGAGATCTTAAAGGGCTAAAAAATTTTAACAAAGCCTCATCATCATACTCTCTATTTTTTGAAATATTTTGTGCTATTTTTTGGTTGAGATCTGGCCATGGGTAGTAGCATAAAAATAGATTTTAAGAAGTTTGATGGGAAGAAAAGTTTCTCCATATGGAAAGTCTGGGTAGAGGACCTTCTTGTACAGCAGGGTTTAGATATGGCTTTACAGGAAAGACCATATGGGATGATAGATAAGCAGTGGATGTCGTTGGAGAAAAATGTATGTTCAATGATCAAGGGATGTCTGGCGAATTCAGTCCTTTATTCAGTGCTGGAGGAGAAGACTCCGAAGGGACTTTGATCGAAGTTGCAAGCCCTTTATATGGGGAAGAATATGTGCAACAAGTTGATGTTGAAGAAGCGCCTCTACAGCCTTCAGATGTTATAAGGTGGAGATGTGCTGGGCCACATCTAGCTGTTCGATCAGGTGAGCAATGAATTGTTGAATGTCAAGTTCAAGCTGGAGGAGGAAGATAGGGCACTTTTGCTATTGTGTCCGCTGCCCACATCACATGACTCATTGGTCATGACGCTGCTCTACGGGAAGGTGACATTGTTCTATGAAGATATTGTCTTGGTACTTCGGACGAATGAGCAGAGGGAGAGGATGACCAAGGAAGCTATTCCCTAGGAGGGTCTATCAGTTGGAGAGAGGTTAGGCAGAGGCAGGGACAGGAGCAGGCCTAGGGGACAGTTACAGTCTAGGAAGGCTAAGTGTTATAAGTGTGGTGAGGTAGGACATTTTAAGAGGAACTGTCCTAAGTGGAAAAAGAAAAAAAAGGAAGGATCTGAATCAGTGAGTACAGTTGTAGGACAGAAGGTGCAGGATGATCTCTTGGTGGTATCAGATGGTCACAGTCACAGTACAGAGATGTGTACCTTGGATTCAACCTGTTCTCATCATTACACTCTCAACCGATCGTGGTTCAGTACTTACACAGAGGTTGATGAGGGGTGTGTGACTCTTGGAGATGATCACCCTTGCATGGTGGTAGGGATTGGCATAGTAAGGGTGATAATGTTTGATGGTATGGTATGCACTCTTACAAGCATGCAGCATGTTCCAGAACTCAAGAAGAATCTGGTGTCATTGGGGTACCTGAAGTAGACTGGATACAGCTTCAGCAGTCATGCCAGGAGTGTAGTTCTAAGCATCTCCAATGGAGCTATGGTGATGATGAGAAAGAGAAGGTTGGAGAACAACCTATACAGGTTGGAGGGCTCTATGGTGACCAAAAAATCTGAGGCAACAGCTGTGGAACAGGATCCTTGGGATGTGTACAGGATATGACATTACTGCCTAGGCCACATGGAAGATAGAAGGATGAAAGAACTAAGCAAAAGAGAACTACTTCCGAACCTGAGTGGTGGAGTTATGAAGATCTGTGAGCCATGTCAGATGGGAAAGCAGAGGAGAGTAAAGTTCTTGATCAGCACAGCTAGAAGTGCAAAACCTCTGGAGTTAGTACACATGGATTCTGGGGATCAGCCCCGATTTCTGCAAGGAATGGGGCCATATACTTCTTTACCCTGATAAATGATTTTTTAGAAAAGCAGTGGATCTACTTCATGAGGGAGGAATCAGATGTCTTCACCAACTTTAGAATCTGGAAGGCTGAGGTGGAGATGGAGCAGGATAGGAGTGTGAAGTATTTGAGGTCAGATAGTGGCGAAGAATACACCAGCAGGGAGTTTCAGAGATTTTATGAGGAGTGGGGCATCAAAAGGTACTTTTTGGTAATGAGAACTTCTTAACATGAAGGAATAGCTGAGAGAATGAACAGAACAATGTTGAAAAAAGCAAGGTGCTTGAGGCTACAGGCAGGGCTTCCAAAGATATTATGGGTTGACACAGTAGATGTAGCCAGCTACTTGGTCAATCGGTCACCACACACCAGGTTGGATGGAGGCATTCCAGAGGAGATATGGTCTGAAGGGAAGATAAGCTTGAACCATCTGAGGGTGTTTGGATGCATGGCATATGTGCATGTTGGTGCTGGGGAGCAGAGTAAGTTGGATGCTATGTCTAAGAAGATGGTGTTCCTGGGCTACCCGCATGAAATCAAGGGGTATCGGCTATGGGACCCCTTAGAGAAGAAGGTTATCATTAGCAGGGATGTGACCTTCGATGAGAGCTTGATTCTCTAAAGCAGAGATGGTACAGATGCACAGCAGGGACTATAGAAGGTGGAACACGGTAACACTAGTTAGATGACTTTCTATACAGTCGTGTCATTTGCTAGTGGACTAGGAGGATTTAAGATTCGGGTGGAGAGGACTAACAGAGGGGTCAAAAGCTAGGAAGTTCGGCAGGATGCAGCTGAGCAGAGAACATAGGAAGATGCAGCTGGGCAGAAAACTGATACTGGGATCGCGCTGCATAGGCCCAGAGAAAACATACGACTACCAGTTCAATACAGCTTCGAGGATTCGGTGTCATATGCCCTGGTGACATTGAATGAAGACCCTTACACCTATGAGGAGGCTGTGGAGAGTCAGAACAGTCAGGATAGAGATAGGTGGATCTAAGCTATGGCAGAAGATGCAGGCTATGGTAGAAGAGAAGCAGTCTCTTCATAGGACTGGCACATGGCAGGTGGTCCAGTAGCCATAATGAAAGAAACCATTAATTGCAAATGAATTTATCAGCACAAGAAAGAGCCTTCAGAGCAAAGGGGTATCAGGTATAAAGCAGGACTAGTGGCTAGAGGATACTTTCAAAAGGAAGGCTTCGACTACAGAGAGCTGATGAAAGAAAAAGTGGAGCTAGTGAAGGTACATACCAAGAAGAATCCAGCAATGCACTAACCAAGGTTCTTTCACGGGACAGCTTTCGTAGGGAATGCAGCTGATGGACGCAACAGACGTGCTGAGGCCTTGAAAGCACCAAGGTAGAGATTGTTGGGTCTGGTATGGTGCTATCAAGGCTTAGGGGGGCTAACTTGTATTGGACTTGGTGTGGGTCCAAGGATTGAGATTAAATCAAGTCACGGGTGTACACGGGCTTGGAGATTAGTTTAATCTCATTGGGTTAGTCCATGGGAGTTTTTATTGAGTCTGGGCCTGGCCCACTTCATGGATGTATTTAAACTCTAGTTTTAGGGTTTGAAGGAATGAAAAACAGATTCTTTTCTCCCAAGAATAATTTTTCTTCTCTCTCTCCCTCTCCATCTCCTCCCCCTGATCATCTTGGACGCTAGGCAGGCGTTATGCGTGGTGGAAGACGCCTCCCTCTCCATCTCCTCCCCCTGATCATCTTGGACGCTAGGCGGGCGTTATGCGTGGTGGAAGACGCCTACGTGGGATTGAGTTATGTGGCATTGCGTGGATGAATAGAGTTCATGGCCTTGGATTCCAAGAAGGAAGATCTGGTGTTCAGATTTGAAGAGCTCCTCTTCACGGAAAGAGAACGTGGAAGTCCTTGCTTCACGTGGACATGGGAAGCAAACGTTGGTAGGGGGGAAAGAAAGAGAGTCTCCAGCAAAGAATAAGAAAAGATACGGAAAGAGAACGTGGAAGTCCTTGCTTCACGTGGACATGGGAAGCAAACGTTGGTAGGGGGGAAAGAAAGAGAGTCTGCCGTGGTTTGAACTCTGGATCAAAAGGTTCAAGAATAAATGTGTTACCATTGCGCCAATCTGATTGTTGACAAACAAATGGTAAAAGCCTAGGGTATTTCTACAGCTAAGTTGATCCCATTGCCATTCATCGAGGACTAAACCCCAACAATAAGATTAGTAGTTACCACATCCTAGTTACAAAGGAGAAAGGAAGGGAAAAAAAGAGAAAGGAGCTCAGCTTCATATTAACAACTGGTGTCCATGGCTTCCATCAAGAGAGACCTCTTGGTTCTGATGACCATTCTCTCCATCTTCTGCCTCCTGTGTTCCCAGCTGGCCATAGCAGCAAGGCTTCTCGGGGTGGAGCAGCAGCTGGCAAGAGTCGGCTTCACATGTTGAAAAATTTTTGGTAGCACTCTGAAAATTCTCAAGGAGATATACTTGGTGTGGGAGAAATATCATTTATATTATCATTTCATAAAGCTCTCCACACTACTTAAACTCAATACATATTATCCTATATATATACATATGAAGGTGAGTTTTGGTCTACCCCATAAATACATAATAATTCTCTTTGAATATCTAAATGACTTTTAGATTTTCTAACTAATTCTTAATTCTGAATAACTCTTAGAACTCCTGATTCATTTAACTCATATAGAAAATATAACAACTCTTAGACTTCCACTCTCATTAACTCCAACATCTCCTCATTAATTTATAATTTTTCATAATATCTTCAATTACTGATCTGAATCACAACTAGAAGAAAAATCTCTTATGATAATTGCTCTTTTCATTGATCAATGAGGTGGATATCTTATATCTTCTTCAATCACCCTTTCTTCATCTTCTATGATAACTCTTTTTTTTATCGTCAGCTTTAGTTCATTTAATTCTTTAATTACATCTTCATATTTATTCTTCAGCTCTTCATAGGCTTCATGCAAATTTGGCATTGATATCTTGACATCTTCAATTTTCTAAAAATAAACATCTTTCATAGTAATATTATAAATATTTTTTTAAATAGATAATTGCTTATAATGCTGCAGTATTTTTTGCTACCTTCTTTGTAATAGTTACATAACTGTCGATCACAAAACGTTTACATATATCTTTAAAAATGATTGTTACCATAAAATTTGGAGAATGATCTGGTTCAAACTTCTCACTTGTATACCTTGTTGGAGAACACAACCATAACTATTATCTTTTCATCCTCCATTTTGCTCAATTGGTATTATTAACGAGGTCTCTTATCTTTAACCTCTAGAGAGTGCTCTTGTCTTTTTTTTCTTTTTCAAAGTCTCTTTATCTTAGACTTACACACTTCTCAATGGGTTCTTTTTGACCCAAAGATTTAATACCTTGATGGAGGATATAAATAACTTCTTCACGAACTTCTTTCGATTCTGAAGCTACTTTCTGCTTGCTTTAAGATCTATCAGGCTCTTTAGCTCTCTGGCTCTCTTTCTTGCTTTAGGATCTCCTAGGCTCTTTGGCTCTGATACCACTTTGTTGAAAAATTTCTGATATGTTAGTCTGCTATTAATCATCGTTGGGTGATATTGTGGTTTATATTTGCTCATACGTTCTCCTAGTGTGGCATATATGCCACACATTTAGGAGAACATATGGGAAAATGCTGCTGAAATTTCAACGTAATCGATCGATGATAATTAATAGTAGAATAACATATCACAAAAAATATTCTTGAATGGGATAGGGCCTTACCTTTTAGACATGGAGTGAAGGTGGAATTAATTTAGGACACTTGAATGCTTGTGAAGTCTCATGATTAAACGGACCGCCTTGCGGCCCGACCCGAACTCAAGCCTTAGCATTAGCCTAGCATGAACCTGTGCCTCGGTCCTTGCTAGCACGCCAAGGATCATAGCCGTGGCCGAGCCTTGCAGGGTAGGGACCTTAGTTGTCTAAAAAAAAATTGGTTTAGTTATAAATTATTTAAATGGTTGTTATTAACCTTAGTTGTGTAAAATAAATAATTTAGTTATATATTTAGTAATGCTAATATAATTTTATAATGTTGTTTCCTTTAATGGTTTACTAGAAATTGTATAAGTCGGTCAAAAATGAGGGGGGCTCGCTCGTGGATATATGCAAGGATAAAAGATGGCTTGCTTAATCCAGATTTTCTGAATGGATTGGAAGAATTTATCGCATTTGCATGTAGCCAACCTTAATGGATGGATGCGCCTAGGATTAGGTGCCCATGCAACTATCACATGTGTCAGAATAAAGCCTACAGAGATGTCGAAACTGTTAAGGTGCATCTGTGTAAAAAGGGGTTTGTTCCTGATTACGATGTTTGGTACTGTCATGGTGAACCAGAGGAAATTCCAGCAGTTGTTACAAGCCAATAAGTGTCAATTCCCGTTGATGAACCATTTGTGAATCTAAACACATATGAAGAAATGGTGATGAATGCATCAGGTAATGAATTCAATCAGAATACATTTATGGAAGAACCAAATCCAGATGCACAGCAATTTTATGATATGTTGCGTGCTACAAATCAAGAATTGTATCCTGGTTGTGAGGGTCATTCCCAGTTGTCTACGGCTGCTCGGTTGTTGAACATTAAGGCAGAACATCGATTATCAGAAAAGGCGTTTAATTCTGTAGCTGGGTTAATCAAGGAAATTTTGCCAAATGATAATGTTGTAGCAGATAGTTTTTACTCAACGAAGAAGTTGTTGCGTGGGCTTGGGCTCCTGGTTAATAAGATCGATTGTTGCTTGAACAATTGTATGATATATTGGGGTGAAGACTTGGAGCTGAGATGGTGTAAGATTTGTGGGCAATCGAGGTACAAAAACGGTGAAGGGGGAGCTAGTACAAGTAGGAGGAAAAGTGTTCCTTACAAGAGGATGCATTACTTTCCTCTGACTCCACGCCTACAGAGATTATACAGATCTGAGGCTACAGCTGCTGATATGAGATGGCATGCCGAACATGAATCTAAAGAGGATGAAATGCGGCATCCATCAGATTCAAAAGCTTAGAAGCATTTCAATAAAATCATCCTGATTTCACTGAAGATATAAGGAATGTGAGATTAGGTCTTTGTACCGATGGCTTCCAACCATTCGGTCAAGCGGGGCAACAGTATTCATGTTGGCCTGTAATACTGACTGTATATAACCTTCCTCCATGGAAGTGCATGAAAGATACTGCAATGTTTTTGATAGTTTTGGTTTCAGGACCATCAAATCCAAAGGAAAAGATTGATGTCTTCCTGCAACCGTTGGTGGCCGAATTAAAAATGTTATGGGAAACAGGATTCGTAGCCTATGACATTTCTATGAAACAGAATTTCATCATGAGAGTTGCTTTGATGTGGACAATAAGTGACTTCCTGGCATATGCAATGTTGTCTGGTTGGAGCACTGTTGGACGTCTCGCATGCCCTCATTGCATGTATGATTCGGATGCATTTACATTGCAGAAGAGTGGTAAGCAGTCATGGTTTGATAATCATAGGAAGTTCTTGCCCCCAAATCATCCTTACAGGCGTAACTTGATCACCTTCCGGAAGAACAAAGCAATCACAAAATTCGCCGAACCGATTAGGTCCGGCACGGATAATTTGATACTATAGAGCATTTGGGGTTGAGGTATGCTTGGGAACCAGATGCAGATAGAATAAATGGCCGTATATATAAAGAACATAACTGGAAGAAGTGGAGTATATTTTAGGATTTGCCTTATTGGAGCATAAATCTCATCCGGCACAACTTGGATGTTATGCATATCGAGAAAAAAATTTTGATAACATATTTAACACGGTGCTAAACATCCCGGGAAAAATAAAAGACACTGCAAAGTCAAGAGAAGAACTTAATCAGTATTGCAGAAGAGGTGATTTGAGGAGGAGTACCGACGGGACCTATCCTAAAGCCTGTTACACTCTTGACAGAAATTCACGAGAAGTTTTATGTAACTAGCTTAGAGGGTTAAAATTTCCAGATGGTTATGCCTCAAATATCGGTAGGTGTGTGGACATGCATAAGCTCAAGTTGTTCGGCATGAAGAGTCACGACTGTCATGTTTTCATGCAACGGTTATTGCCTATAGCTTTTCGTGAGTTGCTTCCGCAACATGTCTGGAAGGCATTGACAGAGCTCAGCTTGTTCTTCAAGGAGTTGTCTGCCACAGTCATTACTTCTACATCCATGGCAATGCTTGAGGAAGAAATTTCAATTATTTTATGCAAGCTGGAGCGAATATTTCCTCTCAATTTTTTTGACTCAATGGAGCATTTATCGGTTCACTTGCCATACGAAGCGAGCATAGCTGGTCCCAAGCAGTATCGCTGGATGTATCCTTTCGAGAGGTAAATATATACATCATTAAGACATATTGACATTTCAAATATTATTTCATTGTGAGAAAATTGGTTAATTTTTTGTCTCAACTTTACATATAGGTACCTTAAGAAGTTAAAAAATAATGTGCGTAATAAGGCAAGGGTTGAAGGTTCTATATGCAATGCACACTTGGTCGAAGAAGTTTCAGCTTTTTCCTCGCATTACTTTGAGGGTCACGTCCACACGAGGAGCCAAAATCTTGGTCGTAACGATGACGTATGTGTGGACGAAGGAGAACCTAATGACGGTAGAATATCAATTTTTAAAGGTATCGGCCATTCATTTGGGGGGCAGAAGTCAAGAAATCTTAGCGATATGGAGTATAATGCAGCACATTATTATATCCTAATGAACTGTAGAGAAGTCGATCCATATATTGAGTAAGTGTATACTTCAATGCTTAATTAGAACTTCTAATTTAAATTACAATATACCACAATATTTAATTGCTAACATCAGTTTTAATCCTTATCATCCCATAAGGATGTATTGTGATAGACAACGACAGATGAATCCCGACATCAGTCAATTTGCAATTGGACAGAAGTTAGAAACGGAGTTCGCTTACTGGTTTTATGAATTTGTGAGTAGTATCACTCAATCAATTTCAATAATGGCTTTAATTTTTCGAATTGGTTGTGAATAGCTTATTAATTTATAGGTAAACGGTCCATGGTCCCCAACCGACAATATTTTCATTAAATGTCTATCGCAATGGCCATTGAAGACCGTAACAACCTCTACTGGCTATTTTGTTAATGGGTACAACTTTCAGATTGAACGATTAGCAGCTTCAAGAGGCACGCAGAACTTGCATGTGTGTTAAAGGAGAAAGTGTTGGAGCAAATATGTAGGATTATTACGAAAAGTTTGTAGAGGTGGTTGAAGTTGAATATCCCGGTTGGCCTATAAAACGAACCGTATTGTTTCATTACGATTGGTTCGATCCGACAGTTCCTGTGGGCAAAAGGGTTCATAACGACTACAATTTGGTTAAAGTGAACCATCAACGAAGATTGCAGAAATATGACCCATTCATCCTTGCATCCCAAGCTCAGCAAGTGTTTTACTGCGGATATCCAAGTTTGCGCAACGACAAGCGAGATTGGTGGGCTGTTTCTAAAATCGTCCCATGTTCAACAATCTTATTAGAGGAGAGTTCATCAAGTCAATCAGCCGAGTGCCCTGCATTTCAAGAGGATGAGATGGAAATGCATGCAATTGAGGACAACATAAGGGCTCCTGAAACATCACTTAGAGATCCAAATGGTGATGTCCAAGAAATTGCGGATGCAAATGTTCGATTTCCTTCCGATGATAATGAAACTGAATCGCAGTCCGATACGGCATCGGATGTTGAACCAACATTTCACGAAACAAATGACACCGATTAAACATAGAGGTTTTTTTAAATTCAACTTTATTTTATAAGTGTTAAATTTTTACATAGTCAATCATTAATCATAATTTAATTGCATGAATCTTTAGTATTTTCAGTATGACGGGCAGAGGTAGATCTACCGACGACATACGGAGTGAGCAGGGACGTAGCCCTGCTGCATCAGATCACATGAGCTTTGGAGATGGAGAGTTCGGATCTCCACACATCGCATAGCCTTCGATCTCTCCAGCAGTCGGTGGTGATCCTGCATTGGTATTACCATCCAGCCGATCGGCACATACCTCCGAGAGTTCTTCCACCATCGGTCGCACCATACTTTGACTTGATGCTCATGGGCTGTAAGTATATACTAATTAAAAATATATGTTTATATTTTTAAGTCAATTACTTATAAACATACATTTTTTTAATAGATTTATTGAGCAGCATCATGTATCTAGCCACATCAGCGCCGTATTTCAGAGGCGTGCAGATCCCAGTGGCTACAATTGGCGCCACGTATCTCCAGCCACGATGAAGTTTTATTTTTCTGAGTTTCAGGTAAACTTATTAAATACAATTTATCACTGATATAAATTTTCTTAATATTAATAAATTCTGAAACTAACTATTTATTTAATGCAGAAAAAGTTTACGTTGGATCCTGCCAGCCAAGATGCCATTAGGGCAGCATGGGAGGCTCTTATGGGACGCCGATACTCCGACATGCTTCATCGTTGGAGATCATCGGGTCAGCGTCCTGTGCATGTGCTAGAGGGTATTTGGCACGAGTGGCAGCAGGCCTGGCAGTCCGATGGCTGGCATAGGAGGTCCGCATCAGCTAGCACGAACCGCCGATCCGAGAAGGGCGGTCCTGGCACGGGTCTCTCCCACCATACTTCGGGCTCCATTTTGATTCAGGAGCACAGACGTCGTATGGTAAGAAAATATAAATAATTTAATTACTAATTTAGTTCTTTACAAATATTTATATTAATATCAATTTTTTTATTGTTATAGTCTGAGCAGGAGGGTGGAGATCCTGGTGAGTTTCGTCTATTCAAAGCGACACACACCAGGAGGGACGGTTCCTGGGTCGACACGCGATCACGGGAGGTTGCAGTAAGAAATTAGCTTTATGTAGTATCTGTTTAATTTCTAAAATTTTATTTCGAGAAATTTATTAACTCATTTATTATTGATTTTATAATTCAAAGACTTGAGTCGAGGAGCTTCGCTCCCGGGCATCGTAGGTCGACTCCACTGATGGGGAGACGCCCGTCGAACTCTCAGCAGAGGAGAGTTAGTGTGTGTTTTTGGAGGCTGTTGGTGCCCAGCCGCGAGACCGCAGGGTCTATGGTCTGGGCACTAGAGCTTCTTCATATCTTTCCCATCATGCCTCCAGCTTGTGATTTTCTGGTGATATTCATGCGGAGTGTTTAGACGACATTCGGAGATCTATTGCAGAGGAGGTTCAGTAGGACGTTCGTCAGGAGGTTCGGCAGGAGGTCGAGCACGAGTTCGAGCAGCGTATGCGAGGCCAGGATCAGGAGCTTGTAGACGTGCAAGATCAGATGCGTCATTTGCAGGATATGGTTAGCTGCTTGTCGCAGGGTCTCCAGCCTCCACGTGATCGCTCAGATTCTTGATGTATTTTTTTTTATTTTTATATGTTGTATATGAAAACTTTAAAATTTTAATATATTAATTATTTTTGGAAATTGAATGATTATTGTTTGGATCAATATGAGTGAAGAATGTTTCTATCAATATTTAAATGTAACGAAATCGTATTAACCGTTTTAATTTTTAATATTTTATTTTATTTACAAAATTTAATTAGCGATGCATTAGCGACTGAAATTGCATCGCTAATATTTTTAAAATATTATTATTAAATATTGTGACGCAATGACCTGGCATCACAATAATTTAAAAAAAAATTTAATAGCGACGCATTAGCGACTCAAATTGCATCACTATTATATCTAAAATATTATTATTAAATATTACGACGCAATGACCTTGCGTCGCAATATTTAAAAAAAATTTCTTGGCGACGCATTAGCGACTCAAATTGCGTCACTATTATATCTAAAATATTATTATTAAATATTACGATGCAACTAAATACGTCACAATATTGCGACGCATTTGAATGCGTCACAATATTTAATAATAATTTTAAATATTAAAAATTAGTTTTAAATTTAGCGATGCATTTGGATGCGTCGCAATATTGCGACGCATTGTTGCGTCGCAGAGAGTCGCAATATTGCGACGCAATTGCGACAAATTGAGATTGCGACGGACATCTGAGCGATGTCGTCATTGCATCGCTATTGCGTCGCAATAGCATGTTTAGCGATGTATTTGCGACGCATTTGGGCATCGCAATATTTTTTTTCCCTTGTAGTGCATATAGAAAATATAACAACTCTTAGACTTCCACTCTCATTAACTCCAACATCTCCTCATTAATTTATAATTTTTCATAATATCTTCAATTACTGATCTGAATCACAACTAGAAGAAAAATCTCTTATGATAATTGCTCTTTTCATTGATCAATGAGGTGGATATCTTATATCTTCTTCAATCACCCTTTCTTCATCTTCTATGATAACTCTTTTTTTATCGTCAACTTCCGTTCATTTAATTCTTTAATTACATCTTCATATTTATTCTTCAGCTCTTCACAGGCTTCATGCAAATTTGGCATTGATATCTTGACATCTTCAATTTTCTAAAAATGAATATCTTCATAGTAATATTATAAATATTTTTTTAAATAGATAATTGCTTATAATATTGCAGTATTTTTTGCTACCTTCTTTGTAATAGTTACATAACTGTCGATCACAAAACTTTTACATATATCTTTAAAAATGACTATTACCATAAAATTTGGAGAATGATCTGGTTCAAACTTCTCACTTGTATACCTTGTTGGAGAAAAATTTATTTTCTCAAGTATTTCTTTGAGCATTACCTTGTATGGCACAACCATAACTATTATCTTTTCATCCTCCATTTTGCTCAATTGGTATTATTAACGAGGTCTCTTATCTTTAACCTCTAGAGACTGCTCTTGTCTTTTTTTTCTTTTTCAAAGTCTCTTTATCTTAGACTTACACACTTCTCAATGGGTTCCTTTTGACCCAAAGATTTAATACCTTGATGGAGGATATAAATAACTTCTTCACGAACTTCTTTCGATTCTGAAGCTACTTTCTGCTTGCTTTAAGATCTATAAGGCTCTTTAGCTCTCTGGCTCTCTTTCTTGCTTTAGGATCTCCTAGGCTCTTTGGCTCTGATACCACTTTGTTGAAAAATTTTTGGTAGCACTCTGATAATGCTCAAGGGGATATGCTTGGAGTAGAAGAAATATCATTTATATTATCATTTTATAAAGCTCTCTACACTACTTAGACTCAATACATAATGTCCTATATATATACATATGAAGGTGACTTTTGGTCTATCATTATAAATACATAATAATTCTTAACTCTTTGAATATCTAAATGACTCTTAGATTTTTTTAACTAATTTTTAATTCTAGATAACTCTTAGAATTCCTGACTTATTTAACTCACATAGAAAATATAATAAGTCTTAGACTTTTCCTCTCATTAATTACAAATTAACTCCAACATCACATTTCAATCCCTACCACAAGGCTCAACACCAACTCGCATTTCTTCTTGTTGCACCAGTGGATCAACCACGAGTGGAACCTGCCCCCCACCATCTTGAAATGATGACGAACATTATTGAATCAAGTTAAACTAGAATACTTAGTTTTGGCCTCGAGTTCATAAGATTCCTAGTCTCAAACGACAGATTTGGATGCAATAGAAGTTCCTGCTTTGATTCTTGTTTCTCTTTTTTTCATATTTTTTCTTTGTTTCTAATCTTAAACTTTAATAAAATTCTATATGCCTTTGAAAAGAAGTGAGAAAAGAGAAAAGGAATAAAGTTTTTAACTTACTACATGCTTCTAACAAATCTATCATTATTAGCATGGTGAGAGGCCTTAGCAGTGCCTTCCATCTTGCGATTTCTTCATACTCTTCTATGGCTTGAGAAGGTCTGAGCTTCTGAGGGCTGGCATTTATAGACCTCTATGGTCTATATGCAATGGCTTCTTGAACCATAATTAAACTTTAATGGACAAATCTCTACAAAAAAGACAGGATATCGCATTCTTGTTAGACTTTTGGCTGATTCATGGGAAGTTGCTTTCTTTAATATGTGGTCCACTCTAACCATTGAATTCTTTAGTTGAACTACCAATGAGAAAAGTCATAAATATCTAGGTCCTAAGAAACACCATAAACTCCATAAATTTTGCACAAACATTTAAGCTTGTATCTTTAATGGCACATTGGGTGCAAATAGCTGCACTTTTGTTTAATTATTTGATAGGAAGATGTATACAATTAATAAGTTCGAATTGTTGCCCTCATATAATTATTATTATAGAAATGTAAAGGATCCCTAGAGAGAGTAGGTGTCTAGATGAAAACAAATGATAATTACTAATGCAAAAATTATGTCTCTTTACAGGGATCTAGAGACAGCATTTCAATTGGATGAGAGTTGTATCTTTTGTGATAAAGAAAGATACTCATTTCCTTGCGCCCATCCATCATCCAATCATCCATTAGATACATCTCAAAGAACTCCGAACTCAGCCTATCATATGCTCTATAGGTCTCAAAGTAATATATATTGGTGATGATCTAACAGTGCACAGCCGTGAAGGAATGGGGTATCCTTCCTTTTAGCACAAAGTATATAACTTGACCATCTTCCAATGATTAGCATAACATAAATATGATAATATTAATATTACTATTCAGTGTTGCAAAAGTTGTATGGCACCTTAGGGTTGTAACTCTAATGTTGAAAAGAAAAATTAATTATACTTAGGAAAAGGAAACCTAAATTGTAAATAACTAACAATGAAGAAAATAGAAATAATTGAGGCTTAAAGAACTCTTTTAATTAACTAAATCACATCAATCTAAGAAAATCTTGATATCAAAGAAATCTTCAACATTGGAGAAACTGAATATCTCACCTCCCTTAAAAGTCAACCTTGTCCTCTTGGTCAAAAATTAGGAAAGTTCTTCTGCAGCTTGTAAATATACTCACGCATGGCCTTTTCAGAAGTTGAATCAAATTTTTTGTGCTCCTAATAATGCTAAAATGAATTAACTTATGTGGTGATGTTATTTTTTGATAGTCTATTGGTAGATAATATAATTTTTCATTAGACTTGCTTAAAGAAACCGATTTGTTGATATTCATGGTAATAATAGGCAGAGGACATTCTAATCAATTACTAATTTTGGTGGTTTAGTCTTTAAGGTGCTAGCCCACTATTTTCAATTACATTTACAATACTAATTTCATTTGAGTTATCCTCCTTGGCCATATTCATAGGGATGGCTGGTTAATAAGTAGAATATTCTTCTCTAAACTCATTATCCTTTAATAAATATATGGTTAAGTACATAACAATGCTTCCTTTAGCCTTCATCTTTTCAATGGCATGGCCACTAAAGATCTTTATGAGCGGATTTGCATATCCTTTAATTAAGTGTATAATTTTATTCTTGATCTTCAAAACTACATGATAAGCTGAAAAAATTTCATAAAATTAGTATCAAGATGCAGAGCAATAAACGTCAAGAACCACATCACATCCTTGGAATAGTAGTATATAAAAATCATATGTAAAGTTGAACCTTGCATAGATATAAAAAGATTGTCACATGAACCTTGAATTCATATGCTCTCATAATTTACCACCATGACCTAAAGAGACTTGACTTTTAACTATCAAAAAGTGAAGTGCTTAACCAATTTTGGATAAATAAAATTATGGGTGGTACTAAAGTCGATAAAATTAGTAATTAATTAGTGGCTTCTTTAATTATTCTTTCACTCTCATTGTTTGAGAAGATAAAATATTAATAATAGGATGCATGAAAACTTTTATCAACAAATCATTCATCCACTCTTCCTTGCCTTCTTTATCTCCCAATGTCAATTCTAGTTCATCATCAAATCAATCAGCATCAATAAAAAATAATTTAGCTTTACAATGATGGCTTACACCAACTTTTTCATCACACAAATCATTTTTTCTTCTGGCTTTTATATTTGTTGGCTTCAATCATTTGATTGGAATAGGAAAATATATATGTAGGATTGCTGTTGAAAATTGGAGTGGTTTCCACAGGGTGACTTATCTTTGGCTTAGGAAAAGCAGGTAATTACTTTTCCATAAGTCTAATTAACTTAATAATTTTTGTTAATGATTGGCCGAAGCATAAAAGCATCGTGTTTGATTTTTTCTTTAAATCTATCTATAAAGTAGCTTACATAAAATTTCTTCTTTAATCCTATAGTATGATTATTAAGCTGTTAAAATCAACATTGATACTCATGCACCAGTAGAGGCCTAGGACCACTTAATGAATTATTTAGTAAAATTCTTATAATATTTGAACCCAAAAAAAAATGCGGAGACATCCCACAAATTCTTCCATACCATTATATCTAGTTCTTTCTTCATTCGCTCTGCAACATCTCTTTTAAAGGTGAAAAGAGGCTATGATACTCGTTTAAGTTTTTTTAATAAGGTTGAACCTGTAGACCTGTTATGCTTGATATATCAAACCGTTGAAAATATCAACTCCATGAAAAGGGAAGAACTTAAATTTTAAGCGTACGTTTGGAGTTACGTGGTTGAAGGGGATCAGCTACGAAGACAAGGTTGACTTGCAGGGTCCTCACAACTTGCGGACCATTTCGTCTTCGACGTTTCGTTTTATGACCGGGCTCAAGAGATGACAAAAAAGACGCGCTAGTTTTAACCAAAAGATAAATCACCTTGTATTCCAACAAGGGGCCATGGAACTCGACCTCCTGCTGCGAGTTCCTAGCAATTCCTTTCAAGAAAGCCTACCAAACGGTATATCAAGTTGAATTCAAAGTTCCTTCTGCTTACGGCGCTATTTAGTTTGAACGCGGAATGAATACCCCTCGATCGGGTCTTTCTAATATTTCTCTCCTCCCAAAACACACGTAAAGAAAATCATACATATATATATATATAGTCCCCTTTGCCTCTCTTCCTTCCATCAACAATCCAAATAAGATCAGTACGTAGTTACCACATCCTAGTTACAAAGTAGAAAGGAAGGGGGGAAAAAAGAGAGAGCTCAGCTTCATATTAACAACTGGTGTCCATGGCTTCCATCAAGAGAGACCTCTTGGTTCTGATGACCATTCTCTCCATCTTCTGCCTCCTGTGTTCCCAGCCAGCCACAGCAGCAAGGCTTCTCGGGGTGGAGCAGCAGCTGGCAAGAGTCGGTTTCACGTTCCGATCCCTGCAAGGCCCGACACCAGGTCACCGTTCTGGTTGCACCAGCGGATCAGGCACCACGGGTGGAACCTGCCCCCACCGGCCTTGAAATGATGACGAACGTGGCTGAATCAAGTTAATTAAACTAGAATACTTAGTTGTGTTCTCGAGTTCACAAGATTCCTGATATCGAACGACAGATTTGGATGCAATAGAAGTTCCTGTTTTAATTCTTGTTTCTCTTTTCTTTTCGTATTTTTGCTTTGTTTCTAATCTTAAACTTTAACAAATTCTATAGGCATACCTCGGTGCCTATTGTTGCCTCAAAGAAAAGAAGTGAGAAGAGAGAGAAGGAATAAAGTTTTAGCTTACTGCATGCTTCAAAAAATCTATCATTATAAGCATGGTGAGAGGCCTTAATTAGCAGTGGCTTCCGTCTTGCCTACGTATTTCTTCACGCTCTTTTGTGACTTGAGAAGGTCTGAGCCTCTTAGGGCTGGCATTTATAGGCCTTTGGTATGCAATGGCTTCTTGAATTGTAATCGCATTCTTGTTAGACTTTTAATGGCTGGTTCATGGGAGGTTGCTTTCTTTAATATGTGGTCCACTCTAACCATTCAATTCTTCGGTTGAACTACCAATGAGAAAAGTCATAAATATCTAAGTCCTAAGAAGCACCATAAACTCCGTAAATTTTGTCCAAATATTTAAGCTTGCATCTCTAACGGCACATTAGGTACGAATAGCCGCATTTTTGTCTAGTTTATTTGATAGCAAGATGTATAAAATCAATAGGTTTGAATTGCTGCCATCATATAATTATTATTATAGAAATGCAAAGGATCCCTAGAGAGAGAGAACAAATGAACGCCAAATGATAATTACTAATACAAAAATTATGTCTAGAGATATTTACAAAGAGTTAGAGACAGCATTTCAATTGGACGAGAGTTGCATCTTTAGTGATAAAGAAGAATACTCATTTCTTTGCGCCCATCCATCATCCCTTCATCCATTAGATACATCTGAAAGCACTCCGAACTCAGCCAATCATCTGCTGCATAGATCTTAAAGTGATATGGAAAATCATCTAACATTGTACGGGTGTGAAGGAGTGAGGTAGCCTTCCTTCTAATGCAAAGTATACAACTTGGTCTTGTTCCAATAATCACCGTAACATAAGCAGGTTTTTTAATTAGTTAATGTGTGATTAGCATTGAAAAATAGAGGACAAATAAGAATTCCATGCAAAAAAAGCTTCATATATTATTTTTATTTATGATGCTAAGCACATGCCAAGTGTTGTCAACCACACGAGGTTGAGTTGGTTTGGCACCATCCTTGAATGAAAGGAAGGCCATGTTTGATTCTAATAAAACGGTTTACGAGAGTTTTCAACCATATGAACGATGAAAGTGATGTGAACAATATTGTAACTTTAAGATCCCTTAGTTAATTTCTCGATGGAAAAAAAAAAAAATCCTCTTGGCTTCCAAAAAGAACTTTAAAAATATATATATAACTTTCTTTAAGCTAATTAACGGTTTTACTGAGATCTTGAAACCCTCGAAGTTTTTGAATTTGGGAGAACCGGCTCCAAAATGAACTCTTAGGTAGTGTTTGAAATAGGGGATAAAAGAGATATACAGGGGATATCCCCTCTTATCCCCAAAAGCCATAACTATAAAGGATAGCTGGGCTAATAAAGTTAACCAGAAGGGATAATCCATGGTTAACCATGGGATATCCCCTCAATTTATTCCCTATAAAATGCGGAATAGCTGGTTATCCCTCCAAATAAGAGTAAAAAAAAGTTATCCTATGGATTTACCTTTTTGCATTTGATATGATCAATGGGATAGCCAAGGGATATCCCTAGTGATAGCCAGGAGACAAACTCTATCTCATACACTTATCTATGGATAATATTTTTCTATCAAATACTACCTTAAGCTTCGTCTATTTCTATATCTTTTTCGAGTTTCTTCGTCGTTGTTTTGATAGGACTTAGGAGAACAAAATAACAGATCGAGGGAGTTATTCTGAGGAGGGAGAATGTAGTGGCACCTAATTGAGTCCGAATGATCCGAGAATCTATGTAACTCATTTAATAATTAGATCGTATTTAAGTGGGCATAAACATATGACTTTTTTCAACTCGTATAATTTGACATACGATTTTGTTTCATCTAGCCCATATAATTCATCCAATATTAAATCATCATAAAATAAAAGCAAAAATCTTTCCATTCAAGAGATGAAATAAAGTAAGATAAATATAAACCTTCACTTCATTTTTTTTCTTCTATTTTATTTATTTTATGTATTAGATAAAATATATAAGTAATTTTTAATATAAGTTAAATAAATTTAATGCACCGTGTTTATGTTTGCAGGTCATATTGCATAAGCTGATATGTTAAATGATAATGCTAACTAAAGATCAATTTCGAAATATATGATCAATTCGAGATATGATTTATTTATTAATTATATTTAATGAATCAATCTGATTTTGATTCGAATTTGCTTATGCTCAACTCAATTTTGCTAATTTTTTTATTGAGTTCGAGTCATACTTATGTATCATGTCTAATTACCATCTGCGATCCAAGCCTAAGTAGGACAAAATCGAAATGGGACAAGATACAGAACGTCTCACTCTACAAAACATCAGGACGCCTTCGTTTTACTAAATTTAAAACTGACTGACACCCAAATAGAACACAAATTCAAAAACAAACCCCATCCAGTTAATGGCGTCCCAAATCATCATTTTGTCACCAGCAGGTAGTCAATCTCCCAAGGGACCAAAAGGCAGCCAAACGTCCCCTGATCACATTGAAACTGAATATTGAACCAATGGCAATGCTTTTTTGAGCTCCCTCGGCCATGTTGCGTGACCAACATCACCAGCTAGCTGTTTTGCGACAACCATGACACTATTGCCTCAAAATCTTTAACTACAGAAGATGGGAAACGAGAACCTACAAACTGTTTGGCTAATGCCCATGGGTCTGGGGAGAGAGAATATAACACATGGCACATGTTTTCAGAGCTTCCTCATGAACACAAATCCCAGATCAGAGAGCTCTCCTTACCAATGATACAAACAAATCTGCCTTTGTTTTTGTTTTTCTCAAAAGAAAAATAAATTACTGTCACCAAGTCAGCTTGAATCTGCTAACGGTCTATCAGACCCAATCTTTAGATTGATGTAGTAGTTAGCAATGTTACATTAAGTTCAGTTTACATGTTGCCATTCATAATGAAAATATCATAACCCTCACCACTGCAGTCAATGTTTTAAAAAGATGGATGATGATGGTAAGTTAAAAAGCCATCCAAAATAGAAACCACGGAGTGAATATGAAAGACCTCGAAACAGCATTCCTTGTTTGATGAGACTCAAGCAGCGACCGATCTATCGAACAATGTAACTCCACTATCTTCATTAACACTTGGGAATTATGACGCAATGAAGATCCATGCACCTTGTTCCGGTTAACCGCGCCTGATTGACAAGCTTAACAGAGTTGGCAGACTTACATTGAAGAGAGAATCTGAAAAGAATCAAAGATAAAGAAATTCATGCTTTAAAGATGATAAAACGGATGGAAGGGAGGTTACTTGCTTAAGCCAGATGCATATTAACAAACTTATAATCAAAAGGCAGTCACCATCAGTGTTTGTAGAATATTTTTCACTCAATGGATGGCCAGCATGATCACATGCTCAGAAGTTTTGTCATATGATGCCAACGGGTCAAGCAAGCAGTTATCTCCCAAATCACTGATAGAAGAAAAACCATCTAAAATTTCCTCAAGCACGAAAAAATAAGAAAACCCTGGCTAACAAAATTGGAAGCCTCTTCACGAAAAAAACATCTTTCAAATAATGAATCAATGAGTTACAGCAACAGAGAAAACTGTTGAGAAACTCATGCACAAATGTCTATTATAGCCCATGACACAAATTACAAAAGCATTAGTGTACAAGTCAGCTACTGAAGAGACTGGATATTCATTAACCAGCCACTCAGAAGTATTAGTTACGTAACACAATAATCTGCAACATGAAAGAGATATGGAGAGGTAAATATTTAATTGCATTAAATAATTAAGTAAAATAAGTAAAGAAATATAATATCAACCAGTGTTGAGGTGGCGGAAACAAACACTAGCATATGGGAGATAAACCAAAAGTCCGATGCTAACCAACCAATTGAAGAGAATGAGTGCCAGCAAGAATAAATAGGCCAGAATAGTTTTTCTTTTGCTTACCGAACCAAATTTCAATTTATATATGTGTGCACACACATGTGCAAGAATGAAATGAAATAACAGATAAATGCAAACATGCTAAGGTGCATGCACTTTAAGATGTATGCATGGACCCATATCAATCAGCATCATCAATTTTGCAACTTATTGGCCAGTACACTATGAAATAATGTTCTCAGCATGTATCAACATGATGGCATAGTTAGATTCAGACGTTTTCACAATACAAAAAAGAAAAAAGATGTAGGAATTGCATTCTTGATGTTATTTTGATGTTAACCTCAATTTTTAAATAACATATGCACTATTATATCTTACTCTTGATGGTTCTTATCAAAAGCATCATATTACAATTCAACAAAGGAAAAGAAAAGTGCATTTGCTATCAAAATAAAAGTTGGAGACAAATGTATTCATCATTGTAAAAAAGCTAATATAGTATACATTTGAGAATATTTAGATTCCATGTTCATATGTTTGCTAAATGGTGAACTTCTACTGCATAATAGATTAGTTCCAAGAATAAATAAATAGCATTGTGCTAAACAATATATAAAAGCAATCTCAAGTCTGAGAAGCAAAGGGAATCATCATTCTTCAATCTTCATGTCAAACTTCAAGCGTGTTGTTTCAAAGGCAACCTTGTCTGAGTTCATTATACCGATTGGCTTGCTAGACCCGGACTAAACCACTAGGGACCTCCTCTAGCTCGAAGTTGACTTCATCCATACGCCAAAGATCAAGAAACTACTTACACAGAACAGACAAGTGCCTCACCGCTAAAGGTCCATCAACCACAAATAATTCTTTCCATTTTCAAAGTGATTTTTCATCTAGCACTCTCAGTTTAACTCTTTAGTTCCAAGGTTGACTGCCTCTTTAAACGTTGCTATCTCAACAAGTACAGGACAGAAATAGTGACAAATTCCATAACATACAGGAAACAGCAATATGATCTTATTCAATATTAACAACCTAAGAGTTACTTGTATTCAAGGTTGCACAATTTGAGGCCAAACATAAGAAACTTCCTTTCTAGATTTCCTTCTATATGATCTCCATTGCATGCAAAGAGCAAGAAAAATGTTTACACATTCAAAGTTTAAGACTCAGCTCTTCTTACAAATAAACCTCCAGGGAAAACACATACAGTCTTAACAATCTAGAACTTGCATAACATTTTATAAAGTCATGTCTTAGGGTATATGATCAAATAGCGGAAAGAATTCAAATAATTTACTCCCTTTTAGGTTGATAATATAATAATCTTTGCAAAATAACTTTTGCTGTAATAAGAAACAAAAAATGATAAAGAACTAACAAAAAGAAAAGAAGAGAAATTCAAACACATAATGAAGGATTAAATGATAAAGAACTAACAAAAGGAAAAGGGCATTGCTAACAGACACCACTTTGAGATGATTTGTTAGCACAATACTTGTTCAAGGTAATGTGGGATAACTCCTGCTTTGATCAACAACTAAAAAGTATATGAGAAAAGAAATCAAAAAGAAATAAGCAAAGTAAGCTGGAGAGAGGATGTTAAAAATATGAAATGAAAATTTGAAAAATAATGGAAATTAAACTACAGAATTCATATATTTACTTTTAGATTAATGGAAACAATGAAAAGCAGAAAGGTTATTAGTTATGCTTCATTATCTAGATTTACTGATTCAGAAATCAAAAGAAAAGTAGATTGGAAAAAATTTAAGGGCAAAAATGAGAGAAGAAAAGTTAGAGACTGATATCAATAAGGGTCCTATTATGAGAAAAACTGGAACTAGCAACTCCAATTTTAGTTATTAATTAGGTTAGAAGATTCATGAAGTCCTCAAATTTAATTTCTTGAGCGCTTTAGGAGTCTCTGTATGTGCACGTTAATGAAGATTCAAGATTTCAGACTTAAATTTGGAATATTGAAGGAAATATTGAATTATTTTCTTTTCTCTCTTCTGCGTTTACATTTTCTGTTGCCATTCTCCCTTGACCTTATTCTTTTTCTTTCAGATAAGCCAAATAGTTA
Source organism: Calamus simplicifolius (assembly GCA_900491605.1). NCBI lineage: Eukaryota > Viridiplantae > Streptophyta > Magnoliopsida > Arecales > Arecaceae > Calamus > Calamus simplicifolius. Next base: position 182,381 of record UESW01004798.1, on the reverse strand, counting down.
ATCATTTCTTGCTTTCTTCTCTGAATGAATAGGTTGCATTTTCCAATCTCTTCCCCCTTTATGTTGTGATCCATATATTCTGAGCTACTATAAGATATCCAATATCCTAAAGTTTTTTCTCTCTTTTCTCTTCTAGGATTTCTGTATTCAGTATCAGTATTGTATAGACTGCTAGCCTCAGGGATGTAAACTAAGTGGAATTAGGAACCAGATCCAGATATGCATGTATTTGTATTCATATTTGCAATACCATTGCTACTAATGGATAAATAAGGATATAATTAAAAGCTTAAAAAATTTGCATTCATATGTAGCAAAAATAAATATGGATACACATCAAGGTGTGTAGCACACTATTGTGGCATACCCACCCTTTTATTTAAACTTTTGTCAAAAGACAGTCCACTGATTAAAAAATGAAGCAACGATCTCAAAGGAAAGGAAAATGATCTGTGAATCCAATGGTAATTAGGTCTAGATGAAGTTATATCAACTCTGCATGTATATGGATATGCATAGGCATTAGAAATTCCAGGAATCAAGGCCATACAAGTCCCCAAATCCAATTGAAATAATATAATTATGTATATAAGCTTTCATGAATGATCATATCTGTAATTCATATTTGTATCCAGATTTGGGTGAACTCAAAACAGTATGTACATATTTGCATTAAATTTTATATTCAAAACATAAGCAACATCTGTATCTGTTTGATTTTTTTTTTTTTTTTGAGAAATAGGTTGATATTATATATGGAAATCTGCTTTCAGAAATAATATGCTGAAATTTAAAGGCTGCCTCCTCTCGTACACACATAGATATATATGTATGTATGCATGTTTGTATACATGAATTTGCATAATATTTATTCCATTAAAGGCAATAGAGTAGAGTGACTAAAAGTAAGAATTATTGATAAGAGACAAATGATTGAATCCAAATTAAGTCTGGTTCTTATACATCAGATATCGGCTCGACCAGTTATGACCATACATGACAATGAGTCCACATCACAAGCCACAAAGACCAACCTGACCAGGGGGATCCGATTATGGCATGGACACACTACATGATTGACCAGTTACCAGTAACAGCCCAAGAGATGCTACAGCATCTAACTGAAACTAGAGTAATACAAAACTAGACGTGTTTCCTAGTGGACTGTTTATCTCTTTAATCTTCAAAGTTCAAACAAAAACATAATTCTCATGAATAGAGAGGTGGAAAGTCTTATTCTCAGAAAATAACTTTTTTTCTTGGTAGTTTTTGGACAAATAAGCTTAGACAGATAAAGAGTGAAGCAAACACCTGAGCTGCATGTGGAAGGTGGTAAGTAGGTACAGTGTACAGGCATGAACATATTTATGTTACACATAACTTAAAAGCTAAAGTAGTCATATATACTTTTCTTGTTTGTTTAACAAACTAGTGAGTCTGTGAAAAATGCCTTTTACCATTGAACTTGATAGAATTTTCTAGATTCCAGATTAATCTAACTTCAAAAAAGGCTATGCATGCACAAGTGTGGCATGGAGGTACATGAACATGTTTATGTAACAAAGCATAAAAGCAAAAAAAGGCTATAAATAGTTTTCTTATTCGTTTAAAAAATTAGTGGCTTTGTAATAAATGAATTTTTTATTGAACTTCACAATTTTCAAGATTCCAAAATAAACTAACTTTGAGAAGGTCTGCATATGTTCTTCCTGTTTTGGAGCACATTTAAGTGCTATCTTGTCTCCTACATACACATCATATAGGCATACCATGCATATTATGCAATATAACTAGACAAGAAACAATTAGTAAAACTGATATAGAGCAGCATAAAAGATGAAAAATTACTACCAAAATTGATGCAGGAAGGTGTGTCTTCAGATATAGCATTTTAGTTGCTAGAATTTTTCTGTGGGACCTGAAATTGCAATGCTTTTGAACTCTGAAGGATGACATATCGGACTAAGATCGATATTACAGACAGAGTTTGACCTAAGGAAAAGAAACTAAGGTTTAACTTGGGATTTGATGCAATTTTTCAAAGAATAAAGCAACTGTAATTTGAAAACTTTCAAATGCCACAGTTTTCATCAAATTTGAACCACAAAGGTTGTCCATGCTATGAAAGTGTCACAGAAAGTTGTGGGAGAGATTAAAGGTGGAGAAGTTTTCATGGTTGTGATGGGTTAAGACAAATGGGGGAAAGAAATGAGTTCAAAAGGATTAGAGAGAGTGAGAGAGAAGTTAATGTGGGAAAATATAGGAAAGAATGTTTATTTGTGGAGTCACGCTACTTAACTGTGTAGCTGTGACACCTAAAGTGGTAAATGCCATGACTCAGGGCATGAAGCTACAGCAACAAAAAGAACAAACCAATTTTCTCTTTATTACAATAAAATTTGAAATGTACAATAGACAAATGCAGTATCCCTTATAGTTACCTGAAGATTCCTTGTATCTTAAGAAATGCAAAACTCAAGAAACAAGCCCTTCCCTAAAGAGACAAGGGATTGAATGAAAAGGAAAGGTCTTAGTTTTTCTCCTAGGATTTAAGTAGCTAAACGGACTCAAAATAAGTTTTTTCCCTTTGGCGGTAGACTCAAAATCACGCTGCTAGTTCTTACTTAAAGATTTTCTGACAAAGAAAAAAGATGATGTCTTAGTGCACGAGGTTCCTACATTTGTGGGTCTAGAGAGGGCCAAATGTATATAGCCATATCCTTGCATGTAGAAAGGCTATTTATGTGCTTTGAATTTATGACACTTAAGTTCAAATGGAGCAACTTTACCATTGCACTAAGGCCTCTCACAAGAAAAGAGAACAAAACTAAAAGTGAAAAAGAACAAATTAAAGTCTTAGATGATTCAAATTCCAGCAGAACCCCATTTATGAAACAATTAAAATAGGACATTTTGACACCAACCTACTCATATAAAACACCTGCACCTACAATAAAGAACCGATTTTAAAATTATGAGAAAAATAAGATTAGAAAGCTTAAAAACTTCTAAAACTGAGGAAGTCTTTTAGGATACTAACTAACCAAAGAATCATGAAGCGCTTAACTGTTCATGTGCCCTACCTTAAGAAGGAATTCTGTTTCCTATAATTGTTATTTTGAGGGACATAAAAAGAAAAAGACTGAACTATATGATGTAACTCTAGGATACTAATTGTGAGGGCTAATATAGGTGTGTGTTGAGTCCCATTTCAAGTGTGTTGAGGAAGACTTAAGTACTTAAGAAGGACAAATGACCCCAAATAATAACTTCTAGCTACCTTTTTGGCGTGAGGCTCTCGGTCATTGCACTAACACAACTCAAACTAGTATGTAAAAAGAAATAAAAATAAAATAAGATGAAGAGGGTTGAAAATTTGATAACACAAAAGTAGATTCATCTTGTAAAAGTAAGCAGAAGATATGCATTGATTTGGGCATTTGTGACACAGATATAGGTAGTAAAACAAACAGGGCTCCATCATTGTATCACTTTATTTAATTTATCCCCATGCTATTACAAGATAAACTTAGTTTTCCTTGCATATAGTTGGATTGACATGGAGAAAGGGTCAAAATAAATTTTCGCATGCATTGTTATGATGGACTGAAAGTTGTAAATAACATAATCAAACATGGAATAAGGAGCATGTATTTACACAATTGAACATTATTTTTGAGAATTCTTGTTTAGAGCATCTTAACCAAATGCAAGTAACAACTAAAACTTTCTCAAAAGAATGTAAAGAAATGAACACTAAGGGTCCCTTAAATTATTACCACTTAGTTATGACAATGGAAGCTTAAGCAACAGCCTGCTCTCTCCGTGGAATCCCAAATCTTCTTAACTCTCGTAGGTGGCATGCTATCTCCTGAACAAGTTGTATTCCATCATTTCCATTTCTCAGTGAATTGATAGTGTGCTCAAGGAATTTTCGATCTGCTTCAAGCGCCTCCACTCTCTCGTTCAGGCCTGAAATTTCATTCTCAAGAGAGACTACATCACTCTTTTCATCAGGTTTCAAGCTTATTCCATTTTCTGTATGATCCCCACATAAAGATGATTCCTTCTCTGATGAATCCTCTCCCATCTGACCATTTTCTGAACTATCATCATTCAAATGATGGCGATCCATTTCCTTGGCCCCTACCGCAGCCTCAGAATGCTGGCCATTTCTGGCTGCATCATCTGGCAACAGTGCATTCCCTTGTTCATTGTTCACTTTGTGAATCTTATTGTCATATTGTTTGTCAGATTGGTAATCTTCCTTTGCTCCATGTCTGGATTCATCATCATAATTGCCACTTTTAGAAAACTGACAGAGCTTTATCTCTAACCTCCTTAAGCATTCAGAAATGTAAGCCTTCTCATCTTCAAAACCCAACAATGGATCCTTCACAACTCCTGGACCAGCTGAGTCCTGGGACATCATATCAGCCTGGTTAGAATTTTTGCCATCTCTAGATATCCTAAGTTGCCGTGTGGAAGCAAACTTGTTTTTCTTACCTCTGAACCACCCAACGGTTCTAGAACTTTTTCTTCCAATGAATCATCTCCAAACTGCTTCCTGTAGCTTTCTAGCTCTGCTTCCAGATCTAGTATTTCTTTCTCCCTCTCAGTAAGCAACTCATTTAGCTTTGGATTTCTTCTTCATCATACTCAGTTTGTTCTTCTATCTCTCTTAAATACTGCAAAGCCTCCATCTGATTTGTTGCCTTCTCTTCCTGCAACCTATTAATCATGGCCATTGCTTCATTTGCTGCAACTGCTGAAGCACTTCTTTCTTCTTCCAATTCTTTATATAGAAGACTCATGGACCTCCTATCCATCTCAACCTGCCTCTTCAAGCGATCAATCGAACTTTCTCCTTCTATTTCATTGACAGGACTTATCTCATATGGTTCTAACCATGAACTATTTCTCTCAATAGAAATCCTCCTAGCAACATTTTGCAATCCAGCTGAGCTAGAAGCATCAGATACTCTAGGACTGGGATCATTTGATGGGAACTCAAGCCCTGGAGAAGAAGATATCTGTGAGAGCCGTGATTTCAGTTCTTCGTGACCTCTAAAAGAATCCTTCCCTGAGATGGGAGAAAGCAGGCCTCCTTTATTTCCAAGAACATTCTTGCAACTATTACCTCGAACAACTCGCAAGCGTGCAGATGAACCAGGTTCATTAATCTGAACCTTGGGAATCTCCTCATTCAAACCAGCAGAGACACATTGAGTGTCACCAATTTCCATAACGTTAGCTGGAGAAAACAAGATTGTGTAAGGGTTAATTTTGTATAAAGAAGGGCATGTATAAAATAAATCAATGCAAAACATTTAACAAGAGATACTAAGATGACAATGTCTTACATTTTTCTTTTGAGGCATGGTGAAGACTTGTTCAGATGTTGATTCAGACGATGTGATTGGATCAGTCCTCACATTAACCTGGCACCAATTAATTTCCTCCAAACCGTGCCCAATAGCATCAGGGGATCCTGTAGTAGAATTTTCATGCAAGTCACCCACATTAGTTTTCACCTGAGCATCCAAAAGAGAAGGCTCTGGGATGATAGGATTGGGATGGATCAGCTTCTCAGGAACCATATTATCTGAAACAAAGTTGGATAAACCTCTGGAATTGATGATTCTTGGTGGCAATTGACGACATTGAGCCAAAAATTCCTCCTTGAGATCTTCAGTTACACGAACCCGAACATTTCCATCATCATCATCCGAGAATGGGACTTCTGACTCAGAGTCCGAGTTAATCTTGAGCTCACTGTATCCAATATGAGACAGCCGATCATAGCCAGGTGTTGCTGGATTACAACCAATCGACGACCCCGAAGACTCTGCCCTCATTTCATGAAAGCCTTCTCGACGACTTACACAACCATATCCCTTCCTGCCAATCTCACCAATATCAGCTACCATGGCTTTTCTCTGAATCAACAAATGTGCATACGACCGACTACCGAATGGCTGTGAGCAACATGAGCATTGCTTCATGCAATCGAGATCCTTCTTTAACAGTGGGGCATTCGCCAAATCTTCACCATCAACCGAAGAAACCAGTTTCGATTGGACATTATCGCCACAGGCCTGCAGGCTGGTCCTCTTCTCCATGACAGATGAAACGAGACAATTGTCGCACATCTCATGGAGGCTAGCAAGCTTTAGGTGACCGCAGCAATAGGCCAATGAGGAGATCTCCACCTTGTGGTCATGGCAAAATAGATCCCTATAGAACCCCGGACTACCATTGCCGAGAACGTGGTCGAGTCTTGAGCATAGAAGGCATGGGGCAGGCAATTTGCAGAGTTGAGCAAACTTGGTTGCAAGGAACGACAGCAAGGCATTGACATACAAGACAATGATCAAACACCATTCGGACACGGCGGAGGACAAGGCAGAGAAGAAGCCCCCCTGACCTCGGAAGGTGGTCCTTGCTGCCATGGCGAATTTAAAATCCAGAAAACCATGCGACGACGAAGGAAGAGCCAAGAAGCCTCCTAAATTTACAAAATCAAATCAAAGAGAGAATGGGATGGAAGTACGAAAATTCACCTGTCAGCAAAATTCAATCTTCGACCTGATAACTCAGAGAACGAAGGAAAAAAAAAAAATCAATTATACGACTATTAAAAAAAATGATGAGAAAACTATTTGAAAATATTTGGATTGGGAACACACTTTTTTTTTTTTTTCTTACAGCGGAGGGAGAGGGAGAGGAGGAGAGAGAAAACAGCCTTCGATCGATGATGAATGACCGCTAACTCCGTCCTCCTTGAACCCCGCCTCTTTCTGCTTCACCTTTAAATGGCCCCATTCTTGGCTCTCTATTTCTTTTCTAAAATTGGAGCCACACTTGGAGGGGGAAGCGGGCCCTCCGGTCCCTCGAGCTGTCGAGCTATCTAAAAATAGAAACTTTATTCCTCTCTCTCTCTTTCTCCCTGTATTCAAATTTTCGTCGTCCGAGATTCGATGGCGAGTCTAGTTTGGTCCTGATGAGAAGAACATGGAGAGAGGAACGGATTTAATCTTGATTAGCTTTCACCGTAGGATTCGAAAGGGCAAAAATAGAAAATATTTGAAAAAAAAAAAAACATATTTATGAAGACATCCTGCGGACGTTGAAACGGCCCCCGGTACGGAGCGGGGGTAGCATCCTTCTCGCGAAAGGATGCGCGTTTCTTCCCACCAATCCACCGTCCGATCATTCAGTGCACATATCTCAAAGCATGTCCACCGTAGAGACCATTCACTTCACAGAACTCAAAACAAAATGGGAACGGATCCGAAGGATGCGACTCGGACCCCATGGGACGGGCGTGATCCACGTGAGTGATAACGCTTGGACGGCTGTGATCTCTCCATTGGATTAAAGAAGGAATCGAGAGGGGGAGAGAGCTGGATCACGAACGCACCGGAAGTGTGATTTATAGGCTTTTAGTTTGCAATTGGATGGATAATTTACGTTCAGAGAATTTTTGAAATTTCATAAATTTTAGAAATTTCTTAAGATGGTTATTCATAAATTTTAGTTATAGAGATGCCATTTATTATTTTAAATATATTTTTAATTTAAGTATCAATTATTTAAATAAAAAATATAAAATGTAAAAAATTAAATTTTTATATATTATATTACAAAATTTTATGAATTTTAAATGTCTTATCTAATGATTAAAAAAAAAGAAAGAAAGAGAATCAAAGAAGTTAGACCTTGGAACAATTGCCATGAGCCAATGCGATGCTCAAACATCGATTGTGGTCTTTTGAGGCTATATATTCTCAGGATTCCGGTTTCAAATGGGTATCTTCTTCTCCCTCTCCGTCGAGGTGGTGTTGCTAGAGTCCATTTTCTCGGACATTGTTCAGGTCCCGGTTCCTATGCTGAAGAGGAGGCGGCGGGGTGGCAGCAGTCTGCAGTTATGGCCCGTTCTTTCTCTCGATGGGTGCCGGCTGAAGCGTACATCCGGGAGTTCAGGCGAGCCAGGATCTCAGGTGTCATCGTCCCGGTCTCCTTGGCGTTCCGCTGCCACTTATTCCGTTTTGAAGATCCAAAGGCAGTTGATTTGGTCCTCAATCGGCCGTGGGTGATAAATGGCCAGATTATCGGAACTGAAGCCTGGCGTCAGGAATTCTTTCCGGCCGAGCAGTCCATCTCCTCTGCGTTGGTCTGGATGAGGATTCCTAGCCTCCCAATGGAGTTCTGGAAGGAGGAAATCTTCAAGTCCATCTCGGAGCAAGCTGGGTCCTTCTATTGTGTTGATGCTGCGACGGCGTCAAGGAACAGGGGAGGGTATGCTAGGGTGGCGGTGCGTGTTAACCTGTGCCGTCCCCTCCGTCCAAGGACTAGGGTTCAGGGGTTGCGAGGTCCTTTCTGGCAGTCTTTCGTCTACGAATCCTTGGAAGGCTTCTGCCCTAAGTGTGGGTCTTTGCATCTGGAGGGTCCCTGTGTGCCGGAGGCCATGGCTGAATCGGAGGACTCTGTTAGCAGCTTCGTCTTCGGGCCGTGGTTGGCTGCAGTCCGTCAAAGGAGGCGTGTTGATGATCCCCTGCTTCAGTCACAGCCTTCTGCCTCTGGTCCTCGCTCTACTCCTCTGCCTGGGTCATCGGAGCCGAGTCTGAAGGATGGCTGGAAGACCCCGTCGAAGGTGGGACGAAGACGGCCTCCTGGGTCAGTGAATATTGCTCCTGTTAGTAGTGAGCCGGGAGGGATGAAGGATAGCCCTGCTTCAGCCTCTGAGGCAGTGCCGATTCCCCTGGTGAATGATGTTTCTAATGTCATAGTTAAGAGGAAGCAGCTGCTGGCTAAGGGAGGGAAGAAGAATTCCCAGTCTCTGGTGGCCGTGCCGATTTTCCATCAGCGTGTTTCTAAAGAGTCAATTAAGGGAAAGATTAAGGTGGATCACAGTGGATTCTCTGAATCAGTTTCTACCCAATCCCTAGTCTCAGTTAACCCTTTTGCTTCCTTGGCTTTGGCTCCTCCAGTTGATGGCCACGTGGAAAATAGGGTAAAGGGTTCGGGGCCTCTCAAGCGGGCGCGAACTGTTGAATGTCTGCCCCCCAGATCTATCTCTAAATCGGATAAGAAAAAAGGGAAAGACAAGGGAAATATGGCCGAATGTAGAGTGGAAATCACTCCTTGCCTACAAAACTTGCCCCAGCCTCTTTGCTGCTTGGAATCGAATCAGGAGGTGCATCGGAGTAACCCCGATAGGCCTGCAGACCAGGAGGGTTAGGGTACTGCTGTAAATCTTATGGGCCTGGGTTCATGTCCCATTGATGCAGATTTAGATGTCCTGCAGGACAGCTCTCTTCAGACTGCTGATAATGTGATGGTAGAGGATCAGGAGGTGGTCCTAGCTATTTCCAGTTAATCTATGAAGATTTTAATTTGGAATGTTAGAGGAGCTAATAAGCCTTCTTTCCGTTCCTCCTTTGGAAGATTGATTCAGATACATAACTTTGATATATGTGTCCTTTTAGAAACCAGGCTGTCAGGAGAAAGTCTGGTGCGGTTTCAGAGGCAGATTGCCCGGTCCTGGTCTTCATATGCGGTGGAGGCTGTGGGGCAGTCTGGAGGTATTTTGGCTGTTTGGCGTGACTCTGCCGTCACGATTGATGCTTTCCATCAAAGTAATCAACAGATCGATCTTGCTGTCTCAGAAGGGACTTCTGATCCTTGGATCATATCGGCAGTCTACGCCAGTATGGATTACCGTGAGCATCGTACTCTTTGGTCCGATTTGACTTCCCTCCTAGCTCAAGGGATCCCTTCCATTATTGCTGGTGATTTCAACTGTATTACCGAAGCCAATGAGAAGAGAGGGGGTAGGCCAGTCACCAATTCTGCTGATATTAATGAATTTAGATCATTCATTGGATCTACTGGGCTGATGGATTTGGGGTATTCGGGGCCCCAATTTACTTGGTGCAATAACCGGCAGGGGACAGCTCGCGTCTGGGAGAGAATTGACAGAGCTTTGGCTACACCTCAGTGGCTCCAAAAATACCTTGCTGTCACTGTTACTCACCTTCCTAGGATTGTATCGGATCACTGTCCTATTCTGATTTCCTTGGAGGCTGATCTTCATCTGAGGAAACAGTTTAGATTTGAACGGTTCTGGACGGTCCACTCTACTGCTCAGACTATCATTTCCCAGATCTGGCACCTTCCTATCAGGGGTAATGCAGCCTATCGGATTTTCGTCGTCTTATTTTGGCCAGCTGCAGACTCTCCAGATGGAATAGACTGGAGGTTGGGGATCTGGTTAGGCAAGTGGAGAAGGCTGAATCTATTATTTGTGTCATTCAGTCGAAGGAGGACCTCGACGGTTTTCTATTGGACTATGATCTCTCCTTGTTGCGAGAGAATCTTGCTCGTCATCACTCCCTTCTTCGACAGCAAGAGTTATATTGGAGGCAACGATCCAGGGTTCAGTGGATCCGTGAAGGGGATCGTAATACCAGATTCTTCCATCAGGCTGTACTGAAACGGCGAGCAGCCAACAGAATTCGGCGGTTAGTGGATGCTGAGGGGAATTATCAGGAGGATATTCACTATATTCGTTCTCAGCTTCTTCATTTCTTCCAATCCAGATGGTCTGAAACTTTGGGCGATGGGGTTCCGATTACTCAGGTTTCTGATACCCGGAAGGTATCCTCTTCGGATAATGCCTTGCTTGTCAGGCCTATTTGTGCGGAGGAGGTTCGTCAGGCTCTTTGGGAGCTTGGTCCGGATAAGGCTCCTGGGCCGGACGGTTTCCCGCCCTTCTTTTTTCGTCATTATTGGGATATCGTTGGGCAGGAAATGGTTCAGGCTATCCAAAATGTTTTCCAATCTAAGCATATTCCTGAGGATTGGAATCGCACACTTATTACCCTTGTGCCTAAACGCCCGGATGCTTCTCTACCACAACACTTTAGACCGATTAGTCTATGTACTACTATGTACAAGGTTTGTGCCCGTCTCCTAGCTTCTCGCCTCCGTGCTGTGATCCCCCGTATTATTTCTAAGGAACAAGGGGCGTTTATCAGAGGACGGTCTATCTCGGATAATGTCCTTATCACTCAGGAGTTTATGCACGACCTTCATAAAGCCCCTACGAGACGGTGTCTTATGGCCATTAAGCTTGATATGGAGAGGGCTTATGATAGACTGAGCTGGAACTTCTTGTATCGTTCTCTTCAGGTGTTTGGTTTTGATGAGAGCTTTACTGAATGGGTTGTGGCTTGCATCCAGAGGCCTTCCTTTTCTTCGATCATCAATGGGAGCCTGACTGAGTTTTTCCAGTCTTCGGTTGGATTACGTCAGGGATGCCCTTTATCTCCCCTTTTGTTCATCTTGGCTGCGGATGATCTCTCTCGAGCTCTCCATCAGGCTCAGTACAATCAGAGGATTGTCCCTTTTAGCGTGGGGGATGCGGGTCTTTCCATCTCTCATCTTTTGTTTTCTGATGATTGTATACTTCTGGGCCAGGCCTCTACTGAAAATGCGGCTTCCTTTGATTCCATTATTCAGTGCTATTGTCAGGCTTCGGGCCAGAAGGTCAATCTTCAGAAGTCTTCTATCTGCTTTAGCCCGAAGACTCCCAGACCCACCAGTGAAGCTATCATTAATCGGTTGGGTATCACTACTCAGACTGATCGTTTTATGTATCTGGGGATCCCCATGACTGGCAGACGTCCTCGCTGCTCCGATTTTGTGGACCTAGAGAGGCGGGTCCGTCAGCGTATCGAGGGTTGGCATGTCACTGATCTATCTATGATGGCTCGGATCACCATTATTCGGTCGGTTCTTTCTTCTCTTCCGCTCTATATGTTGTCGAATATGGCCATCCCGACTACTTGCTTGAGGAGGATTGAGAGATGGCTTAGAGATTTTTTATGGGCTTCTATGCAAGATGGGCATGGTATTCATCTTCTATCTTGGGACAAGATCTGTATGCCTATTCATGAAGGGGGTCTCGGGATCCAATCCTTGTTGGTTAGGCGTCAAGCTCTATTGGCCAGACATGCTTCTCGCTTCCTTCTGGAGCCGCACTGTCTCTGGAGCTCGATCATGCGTGCAAGATACGGTGATTGGAAGCCAGAAGAGTTCATTTCGTCGCCCAGGGGTAGTTCCTCCTTTTGGAAGGAGGTGTGCTAGGTTGGCGACTCTATTCGGAAGAATATCTCTTGGATGGTTGGTGATGGTCACTCTATTGATGCCATTCAGGATTCGTGGATTTCTGAGGTTCCTCTGTCTCGGTGGCCCTCATTTTTAGCACTGATATTCCCACTGATACGAGGGTTAAGGATTTGATCTCATCAGTCCCCCCCTCCTGGAATACCCCATGGTGACTAGTCTATTTGGTGAGGATCTATCTCAGCGGATTCTATCGATCCCTCTTATCTCTTGTCCCTCCACTGATGTGAGGTTATGGCAGAGATCCTCCCTCCCCAGGGCCCCTCTCAGGAATCTTGTCAAGATATTTAGGCCTCGGGCTCAAGAAACGAAGGATGCTGCGTGGATATAGATGCTTCCCACTCTTCCTAGGGTTCAGCTTTTTATCTGGAAGCTTCTATGGGACTGCCTACCGATGAGTGCTATGCTCTCCTGTAGGGGTCTGTCTATCCAGCCGACCTGTCCCTTGTGCGGTATGGAGGATGAGACTACCGATCATGCTATATTCAAATGCCCTAGAGCTAGATGGATTTGGCATTTGATGGGCTATGAGTATAGAGTGGATGTCTACGGTTCTCCTCGTCCTATCTTTCTCAGGATCTCCGGATGGCTCCTCAGCGCATACGTGGTCTCTGGACGGTCACGACATACCAGATTTGGTTATCGAGGAATCAGATTATTTTCTCGAAGGACTGTATTTCTTCACATCAGCTTATGAGGAAAATCAGATCATTGTCCGCGGATTGTGCCCGTGCTCTTCATTCTGTTGGTTTTGATACCTCTGGCCTCTGGGGTTCCCCTGCTGCTTCGGCAGCGAACCATCATACGGTATTCATTTCCTGGGAGCCCCCTCCTCCAGGGTTTGTCAAAATCAATTTTGATGGGAGTGTTCGCGGCAGACTAGCTGGTTCGGCCTTCATCATACGCGGTCCACAGAGCAATATGATTGCGGCTGGTGGATTTGGTTCTCTGGACTTCTCTGTCCCCATGTCTGAGCTGTACGCTGCATGGGCTGGTATTTCTTATGCTTTGCAGACTCTTCGAGCTCAGAGGCTTGTTATTGAGGGAGACTCTATGATTGTCATATAGTGGATGCGGAAAGAGAGTGCTCCTGATGTATCCACCAATCCGATATTGAGAGATATTTGGACCATGCTTCAGGAGGTGGTAACTGCCCAGATTCGTCATGTATTCCGTGAAGCCAACACGACAGCTGACTGGGCAGCGACGGCCGTGGCTTAGCATGTAGGATATAGGATATGGACGATAGGCAAACCATGTCCCCCTGTGTTGTTACAAATTTTGCAATCTGATGTATCTGGGCTGACCCATACTAGACTAGTGTGATCGCCCGCCTTTATCAAAAAAAAAAAGTAGTTCAAAAATAATTTAGAATATGCTTGCTTTAAGGTAGTGTTTGAAATAGGGGATAAGAGAGGGGATAGCTTGGAATAAAGTTAACCAAAAGGATAATTCTTGGTTAACCATGGGATATCCCCTTAATTTATTTCCTAGAAAATACAGGAATAGCTGGTTATCCCTCCAAATAAGAGTAAAAAAAAGTTATCCTATGGATTTACCATTTTGTATTTGATATGATCAATGGGATAGCCAAGGGATATCCCTAGGGATAGCCAGCGGACAAACTCTATCTCATACACTTATTCATGGATAATATTTTTTCTATCAAACACTACCTAAGAGTTTTAATTTGATTATAATTCTTCTTATTATCAACTGCATCATTTTGCATGTCAAAGTAAGCATTTTGTATAATTTAGTTGACATATCTTTTCATTTAGTTTGAAGTTTCAATGAGAAATAACATGTTAGTTTAAATTTGTAATTAGTTACAGTATATCATGAAGAGCTGTTGACAAGCTTAATCTTGATGATCTTACATCAAGATTTTAGATTTGGACGCAGCTTTCCAATTGTTTTAGGTTGGATTCAAAGATTTTAGGTCAAGTTCCAAGCGGTAGCCTAGTTGGTTTGGGTGCTGCTCCTACTCACGGTTGGTACGGGTTAGAGGAATGATCCCATGGATGACTCGATTAAATCATAGTTAAAACTGACTATGAGTGGATGTGGTGTTAAGGAGGCCCTTCTTATAGCTACCTCGCAAAACCTCCAAGCATTTGGATGGTGTCAAGCTATCCCACATAATCTCCAAGCGTTTGAATGGTGTCAGATTGACGTACTCACCGCAAGGTGAAGAGAATATGCACAAATCTAAGTTATCCGAATCAAACATTATGTGGAGGGAAAGAGGGCTTTCGGAGAGCTATACCTAGATTTAATCCCCTTTTCTTTTCTATACCAAAACAAAAAAAACAAAAAACAAAGGTCCGATAGTCTAATTAAATTGAGTTGGAGTTAAGCATGATAAACCTCATTTGAAACGTTTAAGATTAGATCAAGATTTGATTCTATTATCCTTATAATTAAATTAAATATTTTTTAATCAAAATACAATAATTAATAATTAAATATAATTTTATGTTAGGCTAAATCACATATAAGTTAGATTGATTTAAAAAAAATGTAAATTAGAGCCGAATGGTTGATGGAAAAGGTTGGATTTAAAAATAAAAATAACTTTGTCCATCATGCATTGTGCATAATGCATACATGGTGCACGATGATTAATTCATGCATACAGAAATTTTTTTTTTAATCCCATGCATAATTAATTATAAGCGTGCATATCCACGGATTAATCATCATGTACCGTGCGCATTTATACAGCATGCGCGATGCACAGGAAATTTTTCTTCAAAAATACCAGGCCCCACCCAGCCCTACCCATTTGCAGCCGTGGAAGTCGTTCCTTCCGTCAGATAAATAAGGAACGGCCTTACTACAACACCAGAAGTTCGTCCATCCTTACCACAAAACCCTCGTGCCGCTGCTTCTTCGCGGGCCCTCTTCGTGGATTAACGGTAGATGATAGAGAAGAACGAAAGCCTTAGAGGGATCTTACGGTTCTTCCTTCCACCTCTCTCGGTGTATCAGTAGTTGTTTAAATACTAAACTCTTAAACCCTAGCCGAAGAAATGAAATATTCAATTGTTTCTTCCTTCTCTCAGTTTTTGTTCGGATTTATAAAATCATAATCCACCAATTATTTTTTGGTCTGAATTTGTTCTGAGGAGTTCTTTGTGAGGCGGCTTTTTATTGCGTCAAGATGTTGTTTTTTTTTTTTTTTTACGATTCGTCTCTGCCATAATTTATAGTGGGATATTCTGAAATATACTCTCCTGTATTTTTTTTTTTTTGAATATTATCTAATGGGTAATAACTAGAAAGATAGATCAGTTTTTATGTTTTATTACTTTATTTCGATCTCAAGTTGAAGTGTGAACTCTTACCGGTGGAGTTCTAGATAATGTTAAGAAATGGACTGGATTGGTATTAATTTATACGTAAGATTGCGATTTGTTACCTCATAATTTTTAGCTGTTTTCTAAGTATAAATATTGATTAACTATAATTTGAAGTCAGGATTGTGCAGGTAACTTCCGATCAAGGATTAGTGATTCCTTTTCCTTTTCTTTTCTGCTCTTCCTTTTTTTTTTTTTTTTTTGCTGCTGTCATCAATATATGATCGTTCCAAGAATCAACTCTGTAGGAAAAAACAAAAACTGATTTTATAAATTGCATTACATCAAAAGAAGCACTTGTGTTCAATTTTCTCTGTGTTCTGGAATTACTAAGTTAATGGCTATTATCTGTTCAGGAAAATGCTCCTGTGATGATGAAACTTTTAAGTTGCCTCTTTTATCGTTCCAATTGCTGAAAGCAGCTTTCTAAGATGCTGTCTTATGTGTAGAGATGAAGAGACATCTGAGGAGCACTGTTTCCAGAACTTTATATTCTAGGCCAGAGAGAGAGAGAGAGGCCCTTCTAGTTTTATTAGCTCATCAAACAAGATTTATTGTAATAATAGGTTATGTCTCTGGTCTTCCCATTCTCTCCTATAGTTCTTTGTGACATATACAGCATATGCATGAGTGGATCAATAAGTATTTCCGTTTGAAAATAAAAAATTGGCAGAAGATAGACTCTCTCGATCTTTTCTTTATATCATACTTTATTTGTTAAGAAAATCATCCATATATAATTCAGGATGCGACTTACTAACTATGTTTTGTTGTTAATCCCATTTCTCTATTTTTGTTATCTATTGGGAAAATTTGTTGCAAAAGCTTGATTTTGTATTTGGTTAATGAGGCACTTTAAGCTGATATTGAGCCCTATAATCAAGAGTTAGGGATGCTTGAGCCCAAATTCAAATGTTTCTTTAAAAAAATCCTGATTATCCCAATTCTTAAGGAAATTATTTGTTTTTGTGATTTGATTCATGCTATCATGGTTTTTAACTTTTCTGAATTAATCTGGGTCCAGACTTGACGAACTAATGCAAAACTTGTACATGCTCCATGCTTTCTTTGGTACTATAATTTTGATTTTTGTCAAGTAACAAGATGTTAATTCACATGGGAAGCTGAAGAGGCAAATGAGGAGCACGTGTTCCATCCCAATGGTTTAAAGACCTAAGAATTTGTTTTGCCACAAGACCATTTTGAAATATGCTAGTATTGTTTCTATAGCAAAGGGTTATTTCTCTGACTGCTTCCATTCTTTTTTTTGGGTTTAATAGTGGGTGTTCCTTTAGACACATATTTGTGCCTTGGTTTGTGCTTGCCCTTTTCTTTTCAGGAAATGATTCCCATGATGTGTGGGCTTCTGTGACCAGTGACGCCCTTCTCTTGCTATGATACTTCAACTGTGCGTTGGTTTTTCGGAGATGGGACAAGATTTGTAAATGGAAAAGAGGGGGTTAGGGGCTTTTTGGTTCCTCTTTTTGTTGATGTGGGCAGCAGGATGATTGTTCAGCCTCAGTGGTTGGAATTTGGTTCCTCTGTGCTTGAGGGATTCTCTTGTGAGTTATCATTGGCATTGGCATGGTAGCAGCCATTATTTTGAAATGCAATGCAGGCCACATATGCAGTTGCATATGCATATGTGGTCCCTTTGACCAAACCAAATTGCTTATTGCAGTTACTATTTATACTTGTTCTGCATATGAACCAAAAAGATGGTCCACTTTACATTCTGTAGTAACATATATAGCTTAGTGTTTTATGGCTGCCTATGTTATCTCACTTAGCATTCTAGAGCCTCATATGCAACCCACTCTTATAAGGGCTTGTGCATGTGAAGTGGATTCAAGATGGTGGTTTTAATAGTTCTAAGATATCAATTATGTTACAATTATTGTTATTAGGTATTAGATTCTAAGCAACAATCATTAGTTTCTATTGTTATTAATGTTGTTATTATTTTTCCAAAAAAAATCTTATAATGCTGTTACTTGTTATATTTAATATATTATTATTTATTTTCTAATAGTTAGAGAATGGTAAACTCATATGCAGGTGCATATGCCACCCACATATTATCTATGCACTGCACAGTACCTTGACTGACTGCATTCCACAGCTGCTTTCAGTGGCAGCCCATGCAGCAGCAAGTTGATGTGGCGGGTGTATTGCTGTTCTTTTAATCCGGTGTCTTCTATGCCATTGTTATCTGTGCAGCGAGGAGTCATTATTGCTGATCTTGGATTCGTTCTTTTGCTTAGTATCTTCAGTGCGGTTATGATATGTGTGGTGAGGAGCTGATTACTCGTAATTTCTTCTTTTGCTGATTAGTGTTTGTGATGAACTGCTAGGGGGGTTTTTGGAGCATAGGCCAGTTTTCCCTGCCCCCTTTTTTTATTGGTACATTATAATTTTCATTGTATAGTGTGCTTCTGTTTTTTCTTTTCATTTTCTCCTCTAGTTTGTTATTATCTTTGGGTTAGTGCCTAGAAGTTTTTTCATGATTTCATGTTTTTCTTGCTCCTTTTTTTTTTTCCTATCAGTCTACTTCTTTTTGGGGTTTCCTCTTTTCTTGAGGTTCATTGGTGTTCCCATCCTTTTTTTCCCATCGTATCATGCATTGTTGAGGTGGATGACTGTTGTGCTTTTTTCTTCAGTTGGAAGTTTCAAGGGGAGGGGAATCTACTCTGGACATTATATTGTATTATTTGGTTCCAGTTTCCTTCTCTGGAATGTTTTTTCTCCTTTTCTCCGACTGTTTCAAATGAAAGCAGGAGCTGATCTATCCCGAGAATCTTCTGTAGCTTGTGTCCATCTCATTAGATGTGTTTAGTTTTCTATTGTTTTAATGCTTTCCTTTCTTCATTCCTTATAAAAGGAAGGAATTCTGTACTAACAGTTGCTGTTGGAAAATTCTTTTAATAGATGATTCATTTAGTCTATCTTTTTCAATCTCCAGTTCTCCTGATTGCTTCTGCTGAGAAAAAGAAAGATTGGTCTCCGGCAAGCAAATTTCTTCTATCTTTCTCTCTTCCCAGGGCCATGATTATAGAACCCATGGTACAGCTATATTATGGCACTGCTGTTGTTTCATGTTTCATGATCAAAGACTGCCTATTTTTGTCATTCATCAAAAAGAAGAAGTCTAATAATATAGTAGATTGTGTAACTTACTAAAACATAGCTATCCATGGTCACTCCAGTAAATTAAGATAGTGTGACCAAGGTGGAAGGATGTCCTTCTTGCTGAACTGCAGCTTCTATGGTATTACCATATTCATTAATTTATTGCTAACATCATGCTTCTGTAAAAACTAGGTAGCTTCTCTTTTATGAATGCACCTATTCTTTTTGCTTTTCCTATGATTTTTTATTTCTATATTTGCAATTATGAGGTATAATTGGTTCACACATGTTCTGCCTTTTATTTGCCTGCATATATTGTTTTGCTAAGATGTTCCATTCCTGCGAATTTCATTGTGCTTTAATTAACATATATGTTTCATGTCCTGGTTTAATGTGCAAGCAACACTTTATTGTTCTAAGATATAGTATTCTGACAATAATAAAAGCATTTATACAAAGTCCGATATGCTTTTGATGATAATGATGTTTTTTTTTTTCTCTCTTATATGATCATTTGCCCAATAATGTCAAATAACCTATCAAGAGCAAATCAGCATTAGATCATACATCTATTAGGAATGAATATTTGGACTTTAAAAGGGCCTATCTTATGCATTTATAAAAATTGCCCTTCCCTTCTTTCTTCAAAACTTATATTTTCCATGATTAATTTCCCGTATGCTTTGCCTGCCTTAAAGTGATGATTGGAATTTATTCCGTTGATCACTAAATCCAGCACTCATGCTTATTTGCTTTATTCCCTCATTTCTCATGTCCCATTCTATATTAGTCTATTTTAGTTGTTATATAAAATTTTTAAGACAAGAAAGGAAGTAAAGGCATGTGGTGTGACTGGAATATGAAACTATGCGGAAATTATGCTGTTCTGATGAAACCAAAAACATAAAAAGCTGTTTGCAAACTTCATTAATAATAACTTGATTTTTAGCTCATCCATCAGGCATTTATTCATAAAATTAGCTAAATAGTTTTTCTTCTGCTACTATAAAGGATGTGATATTTGTATTCAATTTTATAGATTATAATGTATACTCCCAGCTGGAATCGTGCGCTATGTAACTTGCTAGCCTTCTTAGATATGTCTGCAAGCACATATTTAAAATTCTTGCCGCATTGCTTAAATAGTTAAATATTCATGCAAATTTTAGTGTCTGTGATCAAGAGTATTGATTCTAATCTGAATGTAATAGATTAAATTGATGCAAGAATGGACTTAATATTGCATAGCTTTTGTATTTTGAAATAAGCCCCACCTTTGAGTTCCAATTGAGATAATTTAAGTGATTAGAAAAGCTTACTCTTTTTTTTTTTGGTACATACATGCGATCACACTAGTCTAGTGTGAGTCAGCCCAGATAGATCTGAGTATAAAATTTACTGCAAAGGATAAGGGTAGGGGCCACCCAAACTCCAAGACCACGATCCAGTATACTGGGCCACTGAAGTAGCTACCCAGTCCACCGTCGAATTGGCTTCCTGATAAATATGGCGGATCTGGGCACTATTAACCTACCGCAACATTGTCCAAATGTTCCTAAGGATCGGATTAATATGGCTAGGCGGGCAATTCTCCTTCTTCAGCCAAGAAATGACCGACATGGAATCACCCTCAATGAAGAGCCTCTGAGCATAAAGATACAAGCAGCATAAGAAATACCCATCCAAGCTGCATAAAGCTCGGACATAGGGACAGAGAAGTCGAGAGTACCAAAGCCTTCTGCTGCCAATAAGTCACCATGAGTACTACGGATAATGAAAGCAGATTCATCAGCTCTACCATGAACACTCCCGTCAAAGTTAATTTTGACAAACCCTGGAGGGAGGGTTCCTAGGAGATGAAAATCGTGTGTCGGTTCGCTGTTGGAGTAGCAGGTATCCCTAGAGGCATAGTCCGCCATCAATAGTCTAATCTTCCTCACAATAATGTCAGGAGAAAAAGTAACGTCAGCGAAAATGAACTGGTTTCTGGACAGCCAAATCTGATACGTCGTAGCAGTCCAAAGACCTTTCTTCTGGTTGGAACCATTTCGAAGATCAAGAAGAAAGGCGGAACGCGAAGAGCCCGAATCATCCTGTATAATTAGCTTACTTAATGTTGGACATGATAGAAATAATTTGAGCTTCAAATTCAATCTCTAATGATCCGAGTGAAGACTGAAGTCATCTTTTAGATTGATATCTGCCAGACTGCATCTATCACTATAACTTCGACCTAATTTATGATTAGGTTTGTGATTGCGAGGGATGTGGTTTTGGCTTGCATCAAAATAACTTAACACCCATGGTTGGTTCTATTAAGTGGTTTCAAGTGCCCTTTAAATGCATCATGCGAGTCCAAGCATAGCAAGGCCCAAAAGATAAGTCATTAAGGCCCCAAATCCTACTAATTACAAATTGTGTGCCGTTATAAGAAATCGGACGTCCAAAAGCTTGATTTGGACCTTATCTTAAGTTGAACTGTTATTTGATGACAACTCTTCACACCATTAGATCATTTCATGCTTCGAATTTCTATCTATACCCACAAAATTACTCTCTACACCCACACTTACAAATATATATATATATATATATATATCCAAATTGCTCTAATGCGTAATGACCTTTTTACCCTCCTAATTTCTCTCTATACCCATCTGATCAAAAATCCCCCTCTCTCTCCCTCCCTCCCTCCCTCAACGTTGTAACTGATCTTCAATTCAGGCTCTAAACTCCTTTATTTGAAGAGTTTTTAACCTTCATTTCAACAATGGAGAAGCAAGTAGAGATTTAGAAAGGCTTTATGGACGAAAAGGTTCATTTTTTAATATCTTTCAAAAAAAAAATTTCAAATCGTGTTCCGTTCGATCTATCAAGGCTGAACAAAATACTAATGTTCGGCCCTGATAGACTGAATAAAGGCTCACTGTTCGGTCAAGTCTGGCCGAACAAAGGGCCACTGTTCAGCTAATTGAATGAATGCCCTTTATTCGACCAGACATTGCCGAACAGAAGATTGTGATCTGGTTGCTCTGGCAAGGACCTTTCAGAATGGACTTTTTCGCCAAAAAGACGCATGGAGGCACAAGGATGGTCCCAGGTTGGGTCATATCACAGGTAGCAGTCTATGCGTCAAGGAGTGGTTTGCTCGAATCCATCATGCCATCCGGTATAGTGCTGAAGTCTGTGATGTCAAAGACTTGTGTTTCTCTCGAGAGCAAGAGGATGAAAGCCAGAGCTAAAACAAGAAGAAAAGAATTTATGATCGGTTGAGCCATGAGAGATGCCTAACGGAATATTGATATGCTTGTGGAAGGAGCTGATGAAGTAAGCTCCTTATGTGTTGGAAAGTAAGAGATTCATGAAATTTTTAATGCGGTTGATATATATATATATGTGTGTGTGCGCGCGCGTGCACGTGCGCGCGTGCGCTTTCAAATCGTTGCATATAATTTGTAAATAATCCATCAAAAAAGAAGTTTAGATAATAGGATCAATATTGTAGCTTTCATCGAAATTAGAATTATGATAATTTTTTTAGAAGGATCAATATTACAGGATCCATGAAGAATCATTTTGATAGGTTTTGTAAAAAATCAAATCGTAATGATTTTGGCCGTCAGGGAATGGGGATTGCTGCTCTGTGCTCACTACCACACGCCAAGAAGAAAAGAATTTATGATCGGTTGAGCCATGAGAGATGCCTAACGGAATATTTATGTGCTTGTAGAAGGAGCTGATGAAGTAAGCTCCCTATGTGTTGGAAAGTGAGAGATTCATGAAATTTTTAATGCGGTTGATATATATATATATATATATGCTTTCAAACCATTGCATATAATTTGTAAATAATCAATCAAAAAAGAAGTTTAGATAATAGGATCAATATTGTAGCTTTCATCGAAATTAAAAATATGATATTTTTTTTAGAATGATCAATATTACAGCATCCATGGAGAATCATTTTGATAGGTTTTGTAAAAAATCAAAATCGTAATGATTTTGGCCGTCAGGGAATGAAGGATTGCTGTCCCTCGTATGTGCTCATTGCCACACCCTGTCGCTCGTATGTGTTCACTGCCACACCCTGCTCGCTAGTCATTGCTACCGTCGTCGCTCGCCGTCGAGGAGGATACGGAGCCAGATCACTGCTGCTTGCCGAAAAGGCTTGCCGGGAAGGACACGAGAGGAAGGAAAAGGGGAAGGGTTGCTGCCACTGCTCACTGCCGGAGAGGATATGGAACTAAACCGCCGCCGCCAGAGAGCAAGGGAGTCGGATGGAAGGAGGGGAATGGAAAGAGGAAGGAGATCGGCTGGGGGAGAAAGAGGAGTTTGAAAAAAAAAATGGGATGCCGGTGGGGTGAGGGTAGTCTAGGATTTTTTTTAAAAAAAAAGGGGTGTAGAGAGAAAAAATGGGGGTGTGGAGAGTAATTTTATTTTTTTAAAAAATATGGGTGTCCATGGTAATTTTTGGGGTGTAGATAGAAACTCCCTTCTTTAACTGGTGTAGGAAGGCACCCGATGTCAAAATTGGTGACAATAAACCTTCACACCATCAAATCGTTGGATGGCGTGACGACGGAGTAGTGTGGAACGGGTAAGGCAGCCAAGGCACGACTTAGGCCAAACTGTAGTAGGAAAAATTTTTGTACATTGCATTTAGTGCAGCAAATTTTATATAGACTGCATTGCTTTTTTTTATTAGTTCACATACTTACTATACCTATTAAAAAATTTTAAGATAACTTTATAACATTTCGAGGAAAAAAATTATGATGCCTCAGTTTTAAGCTTACGACACCGTAGTTATAAAATTAAGACACTCATTCAGAAAGAAAAAAAAATACAATACCCTAGTTTTAAACTTACGACACCATAGTTATAAAATTAAGACATCCATTCAAAAGCAAAAAAAAAAAAAAAAAAAATTACGACATCCCAAGTTATAAAATTACGACACCATAGTTATAAAATTATGACACCCACTCAGAAAACGTATCGTACATAATTTTTTTTTAAAAAAAGCTATGTGCATTAATATCTGTTCAGCTTTTTTATAAAATTTATGTGCACACACATTTTCTAAGTGGGTGTCGTAATTTTATAACTACGGTCATAAATTTTTTTTGACTTTCTTCTACGGTGTCGTAAGTTTAAAATTGGGGTGTCATCTTAAATTTTGACATGATATGCATTAATACTCTTTCAACTTTTTTTAAAAAAATTTATGTACAGCCATGTTTTCTGAGTATCGTAATTTTATAACTACGGTGTTCTTTTATAACTGGGGTATTGTATTTTTTTTTTTTGCTTT
Source organism: Calamus simplicifolius (assembly GCA_900491605.1). Taxonomy (NCBI): domain Eukaryota; kingdom Viridiplantae; phylum Streptophyta; class Magnoliopsida; order Arecales; family Arecaceae; genus Calamus; species Calamus simplicifolius. The sequence continues at coordinate 158,384 of UESW01004798.1, read as the reverse complement.
CTGAACGGATGTCTTAATTTTATAACTATGGTGAGCTTGAAACTGGAGTCTCATAAATTTTTTCCTCACGATGTCATAAAGCTATCTTAATATTTTTTAATGGGTGTCATAAGCATCTGGACCAATAAAAGGAACGATGTAGCCCACGTAAGACTTGCTGCATCGAATGCGGTGTACAAAATCTTTTTCAATAGTAATAATGCTGGGCCTAACATGGCACACTTTCCCAGGCCATGCCAGGTCCCTTGCAGCCCATGGACCGCCCTAGCAGGCTAAGTCGGCATGACCCGAGCACACTAAACAACATGCCCCGGCTTGTGGCAGGTTTGGCCAGCACAACATGTGATGGGTGAGACCTAACCTGTTGTGCTATCCTAAAATGCTAGTTTGGAGTATTTTTCATCCATTATTCAAGAAAAAAGATATTTTTGCCTTTTTTTACTGCAAAAAATGGTTATTCGCTGAAGATATTCTGTTCTATTACTAAAAAATATATTTTTATCATTTCTAACAGCCACAAATAGTTGGTTTTCAAAGTTATTTAGAATATTTAGAAGCTTTTAACTCCTATAAATATCCTCCAATCCTTCTCTTTTATTTTACTCTTTAAAGTTATCTTAAACTCTTCTAAGCCTTTCTAATTTTTTTATAAGTTTTTTTTAATTATTTTAAGCTTTTTTTTAATCTCTGTAAGTTATCTTAATATTTTTTATAAGTTTTTTTGAAGATCTTTGGGCTTGACATAGGTATGGAGGAGTTTTTTTTTTTTTTTGAAGGATGCGGTGCTTTTCAGTGAAAAATTATTTATTTTGCTCAACTATCAAAGCCCAGAGAAAAGTTAAGTTCTTTTTATAGTTCCATACATAATATTTATTTGAGGTTAGATGCCGTTATCTTGCCTATTGAGTGAAGAATCGATTTATCCAAAAACATGTTTGAGTTTAAGTGAAATCTTCTATTGAGAATGATAGGAGTTTAGATTGGTGTCAATTCATTACATGTTGGTGGATTTTAATTTTAGTAATTATTTAAATATCAATTGAATTGAATTTTTTGATTATGCTATTACAGATGATGTGACATAATAATTAGTATCATATGATATATTTAATTAGTACCATGACTTAGACCATGGTCAAGACTAAAAGAATCAATTGAATTTACCATAGAGAAAGGATCTCCATGAGTTGACCATGTGCAACCGAATATGAGTGAAGTATCTCCTTTCACCGTCATAAGCTTTCTTCAACGGGAGCCCTTCTATTTTGCATGCTTATTGAAAATTAGGGAAAAATCAGCAAGTTTATAACTTATCTATGCTATGACTCAACACTATAATGCAAGCATACAAGCACTCATAGTAATCTCAAGAAGCATATGCATATGAGTTCCTATCAAAAAGTATTTTGATTGGAGTAAGATGCAATTTCCATCTAATTATTCTCCTAACATCTAGTAGTAGAGGACTAATGATAGTACACCTAAGGTATTCCATCTTCATAGATGTTGATTAATACTATTATAGCTAATACTAAGAATAAGAATATATTAAGCTTGCTGAACCTAAATGGGTGTTATAGGTTCATAAAAAAATTGTGAAGGAAAGTTGGACTTTCCTAAGCTACGTGAAAGAATAAACCTTCCTATTAGGTGGGAGTTATAATTATCGTTCATGGTTTTGTGCATGCATGTAGATTGCTATATTCTTTACAAAATAGTTTAGTACTAGCATGCTTAAAGCAAAGAAGAATTTGAGATAATTGGTTGTCAATTTGTCTTAAATTAGAGGTTCTGGATATTATATAATTTTTTATTTATGAGATGAATCATGATATATTCCAATGTAAGGTTTTCTTATTAATTTAATATAATAATCTCATAAGGTATTTGTTTCCATTCGCAATAATATTTGTGAAGACAACTTAAAGCTATAAGAGAGTATTAGTGACTAGGTTATAATAATGTGATGGTGCATATTATCGTTGCTTTAAGGAGTTGTTTAGAATGAATATTCTCATATAGCTTTCTTGATAAATTTATCGGTATTTAAAATTTCAAATTTTGAAGTACAACAAATGATTCTGAGGAATCTCATTCACCTCAAAAATTAGTAAGAAGGGAAAGAAGGGGTGTTAATCTTTGATTCTTGGAAATAAAAATTATCATAGAAACCTGACTGCTTCCGCCTTAAACAGCCCTTGAAAGTGATTATTGTTATGAACATTCAACTAAATGGCTTTTAGTGCAAAGGAGATTATTGAAAGTAGGTTGTTCTAAACAATTTTTGGTCAATTAAACATGGTATTTTTAGGTATGGGTATCTCACCTATATATAGTCATAAATAGCTAAAGAATTATCTCATGCTTTAATGTTTTTTGACTTGAAAAAGTTTTTATGTTTTTATAAGTATCACTAATTGGTAAAATAATTAAATGGATGATTGTATATCTATAGAGAGAATAATATCATTTGAGATACATAAAACTTTTTCACAGCTATAGATGAGGTTCGATACGACACTTAGGTGCTCTTTAGACCTCTTTAACTCAACCTTGATCATAGGTTTAGTAATTGTATAGCCTATCTCACTTGCTAGGAGCTTAGTAAGTGACTTAACATTATAATTTGATTGCAACAAATTAGTAGCTGAGGCCTTGCAAAACCCATGATCAAATTATTTGTAGCTTAAGTTATAAGCATTCAAATCATAGCTTACATATAGAGAACTAAAATCAATCTTGCATCATATCACCTTTCATGCTTTCAAAAGTATCTTTCAAAACCTTAAGCCATCTCAAGAATCAGATACCCAAAGCATTGCCCTACCTTCCTAAATGGCTCTTGCACATCACCCATGGCTTTGATGACATTTTGATGAATTGATGAATAAACTTATAAGTTTTTCCTCTCCTTTCTTTATTTTTTCTTTTTCTGCTCTTCTAATTAATGCTAAGATTCAATTCTCTCCTAAAATCTTCATGTTTCTCTTAAAAATTAACTCTAATAAATATTTTACTTTCAAGATCTATGAAATAAAAGTTTGAAATGGCCGAATCTCTAACCCTTTTATAATCCATATGTACCCGACCTTTGATCTATGTAAATCCAATTCAAATTGGTCATTTAATTTTTGATTTCTATATTTATGGTTATCTTAAGAATTTTTTTTTTTATAGTAAAGAACTAGCAAATAAATGTAGTAATCAACTTCATGGTTCCTAACCAAGTCCTAGTTGTATATTAGAGTTTTTTCATAGATATCTTTGCAAATGCAGCTTATTACATATTCATCCTTCTACTATTTGAATATATACTCTTCAAATCTTTCTATTTTCACAAAGATGCACCTCTCATTGAATTTTAACTTACAGTGTTAATAAAAAATTATTTTAAGTACAAAATCATTTTATTACCCTTTTACATCAATACTCCTAAAAATAATGAAAAAAAATCTCTTCTATGTATATTAGATGCTAATTTTTCAAGGATGATAAAGCAAAATGTTAATAGTATCCTTTTATATTTAATATAGTTATTTTTTTAACACTATTAGTCAAAAATATAATGGGATAGTTTCATTGCAAAATTTAGATGATTTGAGAGGTATATTTGTGGAGTATAATTTTTTAAGGATAATTATGCAATAAGCCTTATTTAAGAGTATACATGTAAAAAGCTTAGCAAATAAAGTCTGTTATTATATCAGGATCAAGGGTGCTTTCTTTCACAAGGGTAGAGAATTTAGAAGGTCTCATTATTTTTGCATTGATTTCTATCACAAATAATTACACATCTTCATGTGATTCTGTGTTGGTTATCGGTCTGATAACTCTGATCTAATCAGTTTAATTAGTTAGAACCTTTTACATTTTCTAACTTGTTGTTTATATTATTATTATTATTGCCATTATTATAGTTATTACTTATATCATGTTGTTATGAATAGGATAATCTCAAATATGAATCCTACATAAAAATCATAATGAGGATGATAGCAAACTTAATTATTTGAGGGAATGAAGTCACTGAAAATTAATGACATTTAATCATTGATGTTAACTAGATTTACTTAATATATGATAACATAACTTTGTGAGTTAAAACATATGACTATGGCCGTGCTAGAGTATTGTAATATTTCATGGAATGTTTTTCAAATTTAATTTAAAGAACATGAAGATAGTGAGAATTATCTTGATAGAATCCCACGGAGGCGTGGCTTTACGAAACTTATATACTAAATATGGATTTATTCAAGGCTTTGTTTGGAACACACCACTATAAAATTCCTTTGCAAATAAAATTATGAAATTCATTTGTAAATGAACTTGACTCAATACATATAAAACTGTGAAACTAAAATGAATTTTAATATTAAAAATAATAAAAAAAAATTAAATTTTATATTTTATAATTTTAAATTATTTTATTCAATAATTAGTTAAAAACGACGGTTCAAGAATTATTTCATTAATTATATTATCGAATCAACATAATTATATTAAATTATAATTAATAATAATTTATTACATATCTAATTTTTAACATATAATTATGATTATAATTTAGTAATTATAACAATTATTTAAATCATTTGAGTTATTATATAATAATAATTTCTAATCCATTATATTCTGAATGTGTTTTACGAAATTATTAAAATAATAACAATATATGATTAAATCATATTATAAATATTTTGCATCATTGATATAAATTATTAATTAATAATATAAATAATTATATGATTATTATATTAACATTATATTAATATCAATGATATTATACAATTATAAATAATAATATTAAAATACTATAATAATATTGTTATTAGATAATAATATTTTTTCCAACAAATCCGGTCTTTGCGTGGATATTCTTGCAAAATTCACTTGACATTCATCTCTTGCTCCTTCCCTCGTTCGCTTCCTTTTTCGGAAATCTACGGTCTCCGGCTCTTCTCTTTCCTTGTCTCGGGCTCTCGCTCGCCTTCATGGCGCTGAGAACCCTAAACCCTCCCGTCGCCTGGAGGCACAAACCCGTGCCCACCTTTGGCGACTGCGTGCTCCTCCAGCTCCCGCCGCGGAGGTCCGATCGCCCGCCGCCGCTCACCGCCATCAAGAACCACCCCCTCGGCGACTGCGTGCTCCCGCAGCGGAGGTCCGATTGCCCGCCGTCACTCACCGGCATCAAGAACCGCGGTGTAATCCGTATCGCCGCCGGCAAGGAGGGATCCGGGAACCTTGGTGCGGGGGCCTTGGATGGGGCAAGGAGGCGAGGGGCTCCGAAAGGTGTGGATTTGGCCACGCTGGGGAATCTGTGCGTGGATATCGTGCTCAACGTCCCGAGCTTGCCGCCGGCGCAGGCCGACGAGCGGCGGGCTTACATGGAGCGACTGGCGGCGTCTCCTCCCAATAAGGTTAGCAAGAACCGAGTTTCTGAGGGTTTTAGTCTCTATCCTACAATTTGTGTTAATTTTCTCAGTTGACTGTGAATCTTGATTGTTCTTACCCTGCTAAATTATGGTTTTGGATCATCAATAGAGCGCTGAACTTAATGTAGCGTAGAGTTCTTGGTGAAATAATTTTTTAATTAATGTTCCATGTTCGAAAATGGTGAATAACATTTCGGTTCGTTTTCCCCTTACCGTTTGTGAATTTGCGACTCTTAATCTTTGTAGTTGAATTTTTATCATTCATATCCATGCTATACGTTTTACAATAAAATAATGTCTATTATCCTTTTTTGGCTAGCCAAATGTTAAACATTTCCTTTTTCTATTATACTTGTTTTTGTTGTTAGCTAGTTTTTGATTATTTTTAAAATGATTTTCGTCCAGGCCACAAAGTTGCTTGCAAAATCATGAAAGCAACCAATGCTGGTGAAATGTTTTTGTTTGGACAGAAACTTGGAAATATTTATTTTTAAGGCCTTCATTTAATGTACTGGGAATGTGTTGATATTACTATGATAGCTTTTGGGTGTTTGATCTACATTGGAAGTAACAAGAGACTCAATAAGGTGGCATATGATCCAAATTTTGGTCCAATTAGTGCCTTTCCACTATTCTTATAATGTGTCTTTCCATGATCATTTCTAGTTTGAGACCATAATTGTAAACTTCTAAGTTTTGCACCCCAACTTGTAAATTAATGATCAACCATAACAATAGAATCTCGTTTAAGTTATAGTTGTCCCCAACTATTAATGTATGCTTGTTGCAGCTTATCCAAGTTATTAGTTAGGGTCAACCTAGTAGTGCCAACCCTCCATTTTTTACCTATGACTTGAAACAATTAAGTGATTGTTATACATTCTTCAATTATTAGGTAGTTAGTTGGCTTTATGCATTTAAATGGATGATTAGATATCTCATTTGTCGAAGACTATAGAATATTAAGAATAAAGTATTTATATAATAGTTAAAGCTAATACACTGTTAAACACAATAACTTCCTTCTTGAAATTATTTATCAATTAAGATGGGTGTAATCTTATCATCAACTGTAAGTTTAAAACCAAGGAATACAACTATTAGCAGGTATAACGTTACCAAAATTCTATGTATGCAAGGTAAATATCATTGCTTTCTTATCATGAGAGTTGAAAAGGTTGGAAGCAAGGATAGGAAAATATCACTTTTCCCTCATATTTGCCGAGTTGAGTGCACTTACATGTGACACAGTCAACATTATATATCACCTTGAAAGGTAACAGAACTAAAAATGGAGCGCTTTAAATCATGTTGGACACTATGTACAACATGTTTTGATTATAAAAGAAAAAGTGAATCCTGTAAAGAATTTCACATGCAATTTAGTTAGTTAAGCATTTAAGCAGATAGTCAAACAACAAAAGAAAATTCTTAAGTAGGTACTGATGTGGTTGATCCAGCGCCGTTAGAATAAATGGTAACAGCAGCCAACGGAGGTCACCGCGTCTCAACCCTGAGACCCCCTCCGGTCTCGGGGTACACCAGCATCATCTCATCCCCGAGACCCCCTCCGGTCTCGGGGTGAGATCACCATATCTCGACCCCGACACCCCCCTTCAGTCTCGAGGTGCACAAGCACCATCTCACCTCCGAGACCCCCTCCGGTCTCGGGGTGAGATCGCCATATCGGTCTCGGAGGTGAGATCGCCATATCTCGACCCCGAGACCCCCCTCCGGTCTCGGGGTGTACAAGCACCATCTCACCCCCGAGACCCCCTCCGGTCTCGGGGTGAGGTCGCCATATCTCGATCCCGAAACCCCCTCTGATCTCGGGGTGCACAAGCACCATCTCACCCTCGAGACCCTCTCCGGTATCGGGGTGAGGTCGCCATATCTCGACCCCAAGACCCCCTCCGGTCTCGGGGTGAGGTCCCCATATCTCGACCCCGAGACCCCCCTCCGGTCCGGGGTGCACAAGCACCATCTCACCCCCGAGACACCCTCCGGTCTCGGGGTGAGGTCGCCATATCTCGACCCCGAGACCCCCCTCTAGTCTCGGGATGCACAAGCACCATCTTACCCCCGAGACCCCTCCGGTCTCGGGGTGAGATCACTATATCTCGATCCCGAAACCCCCCTTCGGTCTCGGGATGCACAAGCATTATCTCAACCCCGAGACCCCTCTCCGGTCTCGGGGTGCATAAGCATCATCTCACCCCCGAGACCCCCTCCGGTCTCGGGGTGAGGTCGCCATATCTCAACCCCGAGACACCCCTCCGATCTCGGGGTGCACAAGCATCATCTCACCCCCGAGACCCCCTTCGGTCTCGGGGTGAGGTCGCCATATCTCAACCCCGAGACCCCCTTCGGTCTCGGGGTGAGGTCACCATATCTCGACCCCGAGACCCCCTTCCGGTCTCGGGGTGCACAAGCATCATCTCACCCCCGAGACCCCTCCGGTCTAGGGGTGAGGTCACCATATCTCAACCCCGAGATCCCCCTCCGATCTCGGGGTGCACAAGCATCATCTCACCCCCGAGACCTCTTTCGGTCTCGGGGTGAGGTCGCCATATCTCAACCCCGAGACCTCCTCTGGTCTCGGGGTGAGGTCACCATATCTCGACCCTGAGACCCCCCTTTGGTCTCAGGGTGCACAAGCACCATCCTACCCACGAGACCCCCTCCGGTCTCGGGATGAGGTCACCATATCTCAACCCCGAGACCCCCCTTCGGTCTCGGGGTGCACAAGCATCATCTCACCCCCGAGACCCCCTCCGGTCTCGGGGAGAGGTCACTATATCTCAACCTCGAGACCTTCTCTGGTCTCGGGGTGCGCAGGCATCATCAGCGTTCAGCACGTGAACCAGCCTTCGAACCAAACGACAACTCCGGGCCACCTGGCGCACCCACATGACTCGCCGTGCGCCTGTGGCTGCTTGCGGCCATGCTTCATAACGACGTATGGTGCATTGCATATGTCACTATGCATGACTGTGCCCCGTTACGGAGTACGATTCACTACCACTTGCAACTGTGCGCGGTCATGTCAAGCAACGGCGCGCACCAAATGCAACCGCGGCTGCTAGATACCTATAAAGCCATATTGACAGGTAACGCGGGATGCCTCCGGCGCGCACAGTGATGGTACGACAGTAATCTTCTGGAACAGAAAGATGGAACATTCGAACAGGTATAAAAGCACGCGCCCGCGCTGTAAGTAGGGACTCGAACTCTGGTTTTCTAGCTTTCTTCCTACTAGCAAAAACCCTAATTGTTTCAGCTCCCTTCTGCTGAGCAGTTCTTGTCTGATCCCAAGTAACTAACTTGAGCGTCGGAGGGTCCCCACCGGAGCATCGGTCTCTGGGGACTTTTCTTGCAGGGGTCCGGAGAGAAGAACGTCCGTCTTCCTCGACGCTTGAAGAAGGTGACTTGGCGTCATCAGATTGGCGCGTTAGGAAGGGGTGAAAGGGAAAGACATCGAACCAGCAATCTGCGATCACTCTTCTTGAGTTCTTGAAGCCATGGTGATGACCCATACGAAGGGAGTCTCTGCCACTTGCGCTGGGGGGCAGCGCCGAGGAGCCGATCCACCTGCGGAGGTCCCCCCGGCTCTCACGGCCAGCATTCCGGCGCTGCTGCATCCCCAGGGGGCTGGACCTTCCGCTCCTCCGGCCGATGTCCCTGCGCCTCCTCCGCAGCAGCTCCAAGAAGATCGATTCACCGCCCTAGCCACGCAAGTCCAATCTCCGGCGGCGGCGGTTCAAGGCCTGCAGCACCAACAGGCGGCCGCGCAGCAGCCGGAGCCAAATCCATCAGTCCCAGGGCTGGTGCAACCCAGCCAGCATTCCTTCCGAAGGAGATCACCGGTGCCAGGGGATCGCCACCATCAAGCTCCGCCCAAGCCTCATTACCGGGAAGCTTCAAAGAGACATCGGTCGCCTTCCCGCCACGCCAGTGTCTCTCCTAAGCGGCGGCACGGGAGGGAGGCGGAGCGCCCCCGCCGGCATCGCCATCCCCGTTCTCCATCTTCTGAATCTTCGGGGGAGGGCTCTTTTGATGGCCGGATGGCCCTCGAGCCGAGCGTCGACTCGACGAGTATAACCAGAGGTTGGAGGAACTTAGCCGTCGGATCACCCACCTGCCAGAGACGGATTACGACAGCTGGCCTCCATTATCTCGCCGCATCATAGAAGAACCCATCTCCACCCGGTTTTGCCTTCCCCAGCTAGATCCTTATGACGGGACCACAGACCCCTTGGACCACTTGGAAAGTTATAAAGTTCTATGCAAGTCCAGGGGGCCACTGATTCGCTCATGTGCATCGCCTTCCCAGCCACCCTGAAGAAGGCCGCTCGAGCTTGGTACTCCCGTCTGCTGCCACGGAGTATTGATTCCTTCCGCCTGTTGGAAAGGGCTTTCTTGGCCCATTTTGATGCCTACCGGAAGATTCCAAGGGTAGCAGATAGCCTCTTCGCCGTCCAGCAGAAGAGCGGTGAGTCCCTGCGGGATTATGTCGCTCGGTTCAAGGAGGCGGCCCTGGAGGTCTACAATCTTGAAGACTCGGTGGCCACTTTGGCTTTGAAGCGAGGGCTTCGCCCGTCTCGCTTCGCGTACTCCCTCGACAAGAAGCCACCCAGCTCCTACGCCGAGCTCTTGACCCGGGCCCAAAAGTACATTCGAGCTGACGAGGCCGACTTCTCTCGGCGCGAGGCTGGCGGGAACGTCCCCAAGAAACCGGCCCGACCGGAACCTGTCGAAGCTCGCCCCAGAAGACCTGAGCCTCCTCGCCGGCCAGACAACCGTCCCCGAGCCCTTGCGCCAAGAGATAGACCCTACACCCCACTGCTCGCCCCGATATCTCAGATCTTGCTCGAGATTGAAGGGGAGTCTTATCTTCAGCGCCCTCCTCCAATGAACCCGAAGATCCCTCGCAACAAGAATCTCTATTGTCGCTACCACCGGGATCACGGTCATGATACTGACGAGTGTCGCCAGCTGAAGAAGGCTATCGAAGACCTTATCCAGCGGGGCCACCTGGGAAAGTTCGTCCAGAGGAACAACCCGGGAGCTTCTGGCCCGTCAGCGCCCCCGCGCCGATGATCGACAATGCCCCAACGGAAAAGATGGTGGCAATGATTTCCTGGGGGGCAGGAGGCCCGTCGAAGAGGCCGAGAGGGGAGGGGGAGTTGGATTCTGTAATTCCTTTCTTTAAAAAGGACTTAGAGGAGGTAGTAAACAAAAATGATGACAGCGTCGTCGTATCCATGACGATCGCTAAACATCCTGTAAAGAGAATTCTAGTTGATAGTGGGAGCTCTGTGGATGTTTTGAACTATGATGCTTTTGTTCGCATGAACCTATCGCCCGATCTACTCCGGCTCGTCGCCACGCCCCTAATGGGGTTTACTGGAGATTCTGTGAAAGTCGAGGGGGAGGTCACTCTCCCTGTGACGGCTGGCACAACCCCGTGTCAAAGTACGGTTTTCATGAAGTTCTTAGTGGTTCGTGTGCCCCTTGCTTACAACGCAATCCTCGGGGGCCCGAGCTCAATCTTTTGGATGCTATCATATCCACTAAGAGGCTCCTCGTGAGGTTTCCTACCAGCGAAGGAGTCGGGGAGATGCGGGGAGAGCAGAATCCACCTTCACTTTGCTACCACATGGCCCCTAGTCCGCAGGGGGCGGCACCCGCGCCGGTACCTGAGACGCTGGATCCTCGAGACCTGGAGAAAAGAGGAGAGCCGGCCGAGCGACTGCTTACTTTCCTCCTTGGGGAGGACCCAACGAGAACAGTCCGGATTGGAACCCTACTCCCGGAGGAGGCTCGTGACCGACTCCTCACCTTTCTGCGAGCTAATGCAGATGTTTTTGCCTGGTCGGCGTCCGATATGCCAGGAATTCCAGAAGAGGTGATTACCCACCAACTTAACATTCGGGTGGAGTGTCGACCTATCCGGCCGAAGAAAAGGAGTTTCGCCCCGATCGACAGAAGGCTGTGGATGAGGAGGTGCGGAAGCTACTGGCAGCCGGTCATATCCGCGAGGTGCACTACCCGGACTGACTGGCGAATGTCGTGATGGTTCGCAAGGCCAGTGAGAGCTGGAGGATGTGTGGACTTCACCGACCTCAACAAGGCATGCCCCAAAGACAGCTTCCCGTTACCCCGGATCGACCAGCTAGTGGACGCCACGTCCGGGCATGAAACCCTTAGTTTCATGGACGCATTCTTGGGGTACAATCAGATCAGGATGAACCCGAGATGAAGAAGCCACCTCTTTTATTACAGAAAAGGGGATTTACTGCTACAAGATGATGCAGTTTGGGCTGAAGAATGCCGGAGCCACCTATCAAAGGTTGATGAATAAGGTATTTGAGGACCAGATAGGGCGTAACATGGAGGTGTACGTGGATGATATGCTGACCAAGAGCACCAGTGCTGCTGACCATGTCGCCGACCTCGAGGAGACCTTCAACAACCTGCACCGGTATCGGATGAGGCTTAACCCCCACAAGTGCGCCTTCGGAGTGGCGGCAGGTAAGTTTCTGGGCTTTATGGTAACCCAGCGAGGGATTGAAGCCAATCCTGACAAGATCAGGGCTATCTTGGATATGAGGCCCCCTTCTAACAAGAAGGAGGTGCAACGCCTAACCGGAAGGGTGGCGGCTTTAAGTCGCTTCATGTCAAGATCGGCAGAAAGGTGCCTGCCCTTCTTTAAGGCGCTGCGCAAGGTCAATGGCTTCGAGTGGACAAAGGAGTGTCAGGATGCCTTCGAGGAGTTGAAGCAATTTTTATCCACTCCCCCGCTGTTGTCCAAGCCAAAGAGTGGGGAGGAGCTCTTCCTATATCTCGCAGCCTCCCCCGAAGCTGTCAGCTCTGTGCTTATGCGCATGGATGTTGATGGAGTCCAGAGGCCGGTCTATTACACCAGCAAGGTACTTCATGATGCCGAGACCAGATACTCTAGAACCGAGAATATCATTTTTGCCCTGGTGGTCTCTGCCCAATGCTTCGAACCTACTTTCAAGCTCATCCCATCGTGGTGCTCACGGACCAACCTCTTCGGACCATCTTGTCTCGCCCTGACACCTCCGGTCGGCTAGCCAAATGGGCCATTAAACTGGGTGAATTTGACCTATTCATCCGACCAAGGTCGGCCATGAAGTCTTAGGTGATAGCTGATTTCTTGGTTGAGTGTTCCTGGACCGAGAAGGGTGTGGAGGAGATACGTCCGGAGGAGTGTGTGGACCCTCCCTCGACCGAGGAGGCAGAAAAAGAGGACTGGATTTTGCATGTGGATGGAGCAGCAAATTCTCAAGGAAGCGGAGCTGGACTCATTCTTGCGAGCCCTGAAGGGGATGCGGTGGAGTATGCTCTTAGATTCTAGTTCCCGGCAACTAACAACCAGGCGAGTATGAAGCACTGTTAGCAGGAATGATGTTGGCTGAGGAGATAGGCGCAGGGCGTTTGAGGGCCTTCACGGACTCTCAGCTTATTTCTGGACAGATCACTGGGGAGTACGAAGCTAGGGACCCAACCATGTCCCGTTACCTGAGCAAGGTGCAATCCCAAGCCTCTCAGTTCTCTTACTTCAGTGTCAGCTACATTCCCCGAACGGAGAATGCCAGGGCCGACGTATTATCCCGTTTAGCCACTTCGGCTGACGGGACGCTGGGAAGAACATATGTGGAGCACCTCCAGGCCCCAAGCATTGAAGTTGCGGATGAAGCATTACCAGTTGAGCAAGAGCCCTCCTGGATGGATGCCTACGTCCGATATTTGACCGACGACACTCTCCCAGAGAACCCCACTGAGGCCAAGCTACTCAGGTGGAGGGCCCCGAGGTTCTTGATGATGGATGGGAAGCTTTATCGAAGATCATTCTCATACCCGGTCCTCAGGTGCGTGGGACCAGCAGAATCAGACTACATCATGCGGGAGATCCATGAAGGCATCTGTGGAAGTCACCTGGGGGGCAGAGCCCTAGCTTACAAGGCCCTACGATAGGGGTACTTTTGGCTGACCATGAAGGAGGACGCAGCCGAGCTCGTTAAGAGATGTGATAGCTGTCAGCGCCATGCTAATATCCAGCGACAGCCGACGTCTCAATTAACCCCCTTGGTGGCACCCTGGCCCTTCGCCCAATGTGGTATGAATATCCTGGGACCATTTCCCCGGCCTTCGGACAGCGAAAGTTCCTCCTGGTGGCCGTAGATCACTTCACCAAGTGGGTTGAAGCCGAGGCCCTTGCTAAGATCACGGAAAGCAAAGTGAGATCCTTCTTTTGGAAGTCCATTATATGTCGGTTCGGACTGCCACACACCCTGGTCACCGACAATGGCCGGCAATTTGACAACACGCCCTTCCGGGAATTCTGCTCCGAACTGGGCATCCGTCTGAAATTCACTTCCGTCGGGCACCCTCAGACCAACGGAGCGGCCGAGGTAACTAATCGAATCATTCTCCAAGGGCTGAGAACTCGGCTGGATGACTGTAAGGGACGATGGGTGGAGGAGCTCCCCAACATGCTGTGGGTCTACCACAACGCCACGAGCCCCCACCGGCGAGACCCCATTTAGCCTAGTCTTTGGATCCGAAACCGTCATCCGGTAGAGGTTGGCTCACCGAGCCCTCGGGTAGAGTCGTACAACGAGGAAGGCAACCCAGACTAGCTGTGAGCGAACCTCGACCTGGTGGAGGAAATGCGAGACCGAGCGCGACTTAGGATGGCGGTCTACCGGCAACGGGCCGCCAAATATTACAATGCCCATGTGCATCCCAGGACTTTCCTGCCGGGGGACCTGATCCTTCGACGGGCTGAAGTCTCGAAGCCGGCGGAGGGAGGCAAGCTAGCCCAAATTGGGAAGGACCCTATCAGATCGCCGAGACACTTTGTCATGGAGCTTACAAGATTGAAGAGCTTGATGGGAAGCTGCTTCCTAGGACATGGAATGCAGACAACCTTCGTCGGTATTATCAGTAACGCATTTCTCCTCTCACATTAAATACCGTGCTTGTATTCTTTTGGGCCTTCGCCCCTTATTCTATATTAACAAATTTCAATTTTAGCTCCTGAGTTCTTTTGTCTAAAGCCCTGGGCCAGCCAGGCATGAAGCCCGACACTCGTCGGCACTTAAAGCCCTGGGCCAGCTAGGCATGAAGCCCGACACCCGTCGACACTTAAAGCCCTGGGCCAGCTAGGCATGAAGCTCGACATCGTCGGCATCTAAAGCCCTGGGCCAGCCAGGCATGAAGCCCGACACCCGTCGGCACCTAAAGCCCTGGGCCAGCCAGGCATGAAGCCCGACACCCGTCGGCACCTAAAGTCCTGGGCCAGCCAGGCATGAAGCCCGATACCCGTCGGCACCTAAAGCCCTGGGCCAGCCAGGCATGAAGCCCGACACCCGTCGGCACCAAAGCCCTGGGCCAGCCAGGCATGAAGCCCGACACCCGTCGGCACCTAAAGCCCTGGCCAGCCAGGCATGAAGCCCGACATCCGTCGGCACCTAAAGCCCTGGGCCAGCCAGGCATAAAGCCCGACACCGGTCGGCATGTAAAGCCCTGGGCCAGCCAGGCATGAACCCCGACACCCGTCGGCACTTAAAGCCCTGGGCCAGCCAGGCATGAAGCCCGATACCCATCGGCACCTAAAGCTTGGGCCAGCCAGGCATGAAGCCCAACACCCGTTGACACCTAAAGCCCTGGGCCAGCCAGGCATGAAGCCCGACACCCGTCGGCACCTAAAGCCCTGGGCCAGCCAGGCATGAAGCCCGACACCCGTCGGCACCTAAAGCCCTGGGCCAGCCAGGCATGAAGCCCGACACCGTTGGCACCTAAAGCCCTAGACCAGTTAGGCATAAAGTCCGACCCCCGTCGGCACCTAAAGCCATGTGCCTATATGGCGCAAGGCCCGACATACCCCTGGCAGAGCGGTGCGCCATCGGTCCTAAGGAACCCGCCTACCTCAACCTCCAACGACCGGCGCTTCAACCCCAAGAAACCTATCCTTCCTGGCCCTGAGTTTCGGTCCTAGATGGCTAAGATGGAATAGCTCACGCGTAAATTGAGAGTTACCCCTTGGCACTAATAGGACCAAGAGGTCGCGCATTATCAACCAACGAATTTGGGATAAGAGTCGCAAATAGGCAATTTATCTTGGAGGAAAAAGATATTTTATTAATTTGAAATGATTACAAAACGTCGACGTCGTCGGACTTGCAAAAACAAAAATACAAGGAAGCTCACGGTTCAGCTGGCGCGGGCTCATCGTCGAAGGGGGCCGAATCGAGAAGTGATCTGGGTCGACTTCCAGGGCTTGGGGAATGTTCAAGTCCCTGGCAATTTTCTCCTTCCCGTGCTGGAACCCTTGAAGAAACACCGCCGTCGAAGCTTCTGCCAAATCATCTGCAAAGCGCTCGGACGCTTTGTACTCTTCTATGATTCCGGCGGTCCTGGCCACGATGGCAGCTTCCACGTCAACGGCCCGAGCTCTTTCCTTCGCGGCGAGGGCTGCCGCTGCAGCCCTCTCGGCCTCTTGAGCGTGGCTCACCTCCTCCCCGGCTTGGTTTGCTTTCTCCTCCGCTGCCCGTGCCTTCTCCTCCGCGGTCCTTGCTTTTTCCTCCGCTGCCGCTGCCTTTTCCTCCGCAGACCCTACTCTCTCCTCAGCCGCGGCCGCCCGACCCTCGATTTTTGGATGGCCAGGGTCAGCTAGAGATGTGCAGGTCTCTGGCCATCACGACATTTTCAGCCTCCATCATTTGGTGGAGCGCCGCCCGCAGACGGTTGGCCTCAGCCTCCGCTCGGCTCTCGGCGGCCCTTATTTCACTGGCCCAGGCGCTTCTGGCCGACTCCAGCGCCTCCTCAGCCGCCTCCGCGCGGTGCTGGGCATCTTCGGCCTCCTTCTGTGCCTCGTGCAGAAGGGCCTTCCCACCGTGGATTACCTCCCTCGCGGCCCTTTGGGAATGCGTAAGTTGCATGAAAGTTCCAGGTTAACAAAAAAAAGAGGAAAATATAAAAGCAAAGGGTGGAAAGACCGCTTACCCTAACAAGGGCCGCGTAGGATTCCCGAAGAATGTACCCGGCTTCAGGTGGCTGAGCTCTTCCAGGATCTCGGGCATGAAAATTGGAGAAAGGACCTGCTCAGCCCAGTGACCGTCATTCAGGATGGAGTCCCGGGGCGGCCCTGGTTTGGCCCAGCTCCGTTCGGCCGCCTCAGCATTCTTCGGCTTGGCGTGCGGGCTGCTCCTAGGCGTCCTCTCGGGGGGTGGGCTTGCTGTCCCTGATGGCCCCTCGCCCCAGTCCCTGACTGCCTCGGGTGGAGTCGGTTCACCAGGGGCAGGAAGCTCCTCCGCCACTATGGGCTCCTTCGCCACTGCCGGCTCCTCTGCAGCTGGCTCCTTTATTGGTACCACCACGGTCGCCGCCATCTCAGGCGGGAGGTCTTGTGGTGCCGGTGGTCGGGGAACCCGAGCTGTCGGGCGTTTTGGGTCTGGAGCTTGCTGGCCTTCACTCGGCCCCTCCCGGGCCCTCTTCTTGGAGACAGCCTTCAGGAGTCTCTGTGTTGATATCTTCATGGCTGCATGATATCGGTCAAGGTTAAAAAAAGAAAGAAAGAAAAAGAAGCACGTAAAATTTTGGCCAAGTGTGAAAATGGCTTACCCCGGTGGGAGATAAGACCCGTCGACTGGAGGTTATCTTCCATCAGGAGCAGGGTGTACCGAGGGATCTCGGCAGCTAACAATTGACCCAATGCTTCCTGGTCTCCAAGGTGGACGGCGGAGTTCACGTTGCCTTGAAGGTCGGGGTCTCCCCACCGGGGCCTGACTTGGTCTAGGCCAGCAAAAAAGAACCGGGATTTCCATCCCTTAATTAAAGAGGGAAGGAAAAGCTTGAGAACCCGGTTGGGTCGGGGCTGGAACAGCCACCAACCCTTCTGGGACCAGAGGATATAAAAAGACCGGAAAAGATAGATTCGGGGGGTGATGCCAAGACGATGACAGAGAATAACAAAGGCGCTAATGACCCGATAGGAATTTGGGACCAGTTGGGAAGGAGTCAAGGAGTAGTATTCAAGAAGGTTGATGAAAAAGGAGGAAATGGTGGACGGAGACCCGCCTTCAGGCAAATCTCATAAAGGGCCACCTGGCCGGGTCGGAAGGAGATGACTCTATCATCAGGAGTCGGCAAGAAAAGCTCAACATCCCGGGGAATATGGTAACAGGCCCGGATTTTTGCCAAATCCAGGCCTGTTACCGTAGAGGCGGTCCCCTCCGGGAACCCCTCTACCCTCGAGGAGGTGTCGGCCTCTGACCGACGGCTCCTCGATGGAGCCCCACCAGTGACCCATCGCTGGGCCAGAGGGACACGGTCCTCTGAATCAGTGGACCACTCAAGTGGAGGAGAGGGGGAAGGTACAGGAGAGGCGCAGTGCCTCTCAGGGGAGAACGATTCTCCGAATCGTCCTTCGAGGTCCAAGATGGAGAACTCATGGATAAAAGAAGGGATGGAGGAGTCTAGAATGGACAAAGAACTGACTTGAAGGAAGGGAAGCTAAGCGCAGGTTCTCAGGTTGCAGGGGAGACCAAGACGCAGAGGCTCAGAGGAAGACGACGATGGCAGCAGTAGTGTGGCCAGATTTAACCCCCATTCGAGTTTTATTGGGTTTTCAAATTGTCCCGCCTCGTCTCATCAGCCATATGGACCTCCACTATAGGCTGGTTCGCCTCGATGGTTGCCCAGCGCGTGATACAATACACTTTCGGCCAATGATGGGACTCCGTTGACGTCGCCGCTATGAGAGGTAATGATGATGCAGCTTTCCATGCAGACTTCGAAGAGTTAACCTCGCCTCGAGGTCGATCATGGCGGGCTCAGTGTACGGAAGCGGCCGCCTTTTCACATTCCCCATGCCGTCCGCTTAGAGATGTGGATAGGGATCAGCCATGTGGGAGGTAGCACCCCTTTCGCCTTGCCAGTGGGGCCCGCTTCGCTTCAGGGGTGAGGGGGCATCTGATGTGGCTGATCCAATGCCGTTAGAATAAATGGTAACAACAGCTAACGGAGGTCACAGCGCCTCAACCTCGAGACCCTCCTCCGATCTCGGGGTGCACAAGCACCATCTCACCCCCGAGACCCCCTCCGGTCTCGGGGTGAGGTTGCCATATCTCGACCCCGAGACCTCCCTCCGATCTCGGGGTGCACAAGCACCATCTCACCCCCGAGACCCCCTCCGATCTCGGGGTGAGGTCACCATATCTCATCAACCCCGAGACCCCCCTCCGGTCTCGTGGTGCACAAGCATCATCTCACCCCCGAGACCCCCTCTGGTCTCGGGGTGAGGTCGCCATATCTCGACCCCGAGACCCCCCTCCGGTCTCGAGGTGCACAAGCACCATCTCACCCCCGAGACCCCCTTCAGTCTCGGAGTGAGATCACCATATCTCGATCCTGAGACCCCCCTCCGGTCTCGGGGTGCACAAGCATTATCTTAACCCCGAGACCCCCCTCCGATCTCGGGATAAGGTCACCATATCTCGACCCCGAGACCCCCCTCCGTTCTCGGGGTGCACAAGCACCATCTCACGCCGAGACCCCTCCGGTCTCGGGGTGAGGTCACCATATCTCGACCCCAAGACCCCCCCTCTGGTCTCGGGGTGCACAAGCATCATCTCACCCCCGAGACCCCTCCGGTCTCGGGGTGAGGTCGCCATATCTCAACCCCGAGACCCCCCTTCGGTCTCGGGGTGAGGTCACCATATCTCGACCTTGAGACCCCTCTCCGGTCTCGAGGTGCACAAGCATCATCTCACCCCCGAGACCCCTTCCGGTCTCGGGGTGAGGTCGCCATATCTCAACCCCGAGATCCCCTCCGGTCTCGGGGTGAGGTCACCATATCTCGACCCCGAGACCCCCCTCCGATCTCGGGGTGCACAAGCACTATCTCACCCCCGAGACCCCCTCCGGTCTCGGGGTGAGGTCACCATATCTCAACCCCGAGACCCCCGTTCGATCTCGGGGTGCACAAGCATCATCTCACTCCCGAGACCCCCCGGTCTCGGGGTGAGGTCGCCATATCTCGACCCCGAGACCCCCTCCGGTCTCGGGGTGAGGTCACCATATCTCGACCCCGAGCCCCCCTCCGGTCTCGGGGTGAGGTCACCATATCTCGACCCCGAGCCCCCTCCGGTCTCAGGGTGCACAAGCACCATCCCACCCCGAGACCCCCTCCGGTCTCGGGGTGAGGTCACCATATCTCAACCCCGAAACCCCCTTCGGTCTCGGGGTGCACAAGCATCATCTCACCCCCGAGACCCCCTCCGGTCTCGGGGAGAGGTCACTATATCTCAACCTCGAGGCCCCCTCCGGTCTCGGGGTGCGCAGGCATCATCAGCGTTCAGCACGTGAACCAGCCTTCGAACCAAACGACAACTCTGGGCTACCTAGCGCACCCACGTGACTCGCCGTGCGCCCGTGGCTGCTTGCGGCCATGCCTCATAACGGCGTATGGTGCATTGTATGTGTCACTATGCATGACTGTGCCTCATTACGGAGTACGATTCACTACCACTTGTAACTGTGCGCGGTCATGTCAAGGAACGGCGGGCACCAAATGCAACCGCGGCTACTAGACACCTGTAAAGCCATATTGACAGGTAACGCGGGACGCCTTCGGCGCGCACAGTGATGGTACGATAGCAATCTTCTGGAACAGAAAGATGAGACATTCGAACAGGTATAAAAGCACGCGCCCGCGCTGTAAGTATGGACTCGAACTCTGGTTTTCTAGCTTTCTTCCTACTAGCAAAAACCCTAACTGTTTCAGCTCCCTTCTGCTGAGCAGTTCTTGTCTGATCCCAAGTAACTAACTTGAGCGTCGGAGGGTCCCCACCGGATCATCCGGTCTTCGGGGGCTTTTCTTGCAGGGGTCCGGAGAGAAGGACGTCTGTCTTCCCCGATACTTGAAGAAGGTGACTTGGCATCATCAGGTACCACATAAAATGCTTAAGTGCTACATAACTGTGTAGGTAGCAGCTTAAATGAATAAATGGGTGTTTGTGATAACACTTCACAAGACCTATTCCTAACTCATGGACGAAATCTGCTCTTAGTTAGTTTTAGGTGCTGCACAGATAGATATAATAAAAGGCAGAAATGAGAAAATATATGAGGAAAAAGAAAAAAGAAAAGAAGAGGTGACCTGACCTATATAGACTCAATAGACTTGATGCCTAACCTGGCTTGGTTCATCGAGACCCCTACTTCCAACAAATAATTAATGGGGAAAAAGCCAAAGACAACACTAGATTTCTTCCTCTGTAGTTTCCTTGTTCCAGTCTCTAATTTTTTTATTGCTTTCTACAAATTACCATGGACTTAAGTGTTGCTAGCATGGCATTGCTGCTCCCCCTAGCCAGCATGGCATGTTCCATGGTTATGAAAAAACTACAATTTTTAAAAAATAAGTAGCCATGCCAACCAAGTGCCTAGGTGGGTGTTCGTGCTGCATAATGCATGTTGGTTGGCACTGAACAGCATGTTTTAGCACTCAAAAACTTGACAGTTTTTCCCCTAGTTTTTTTCATTTCTTGGTTTAATGTCTTTCTGAACTGCATTCCAAATCCTTTTTTTGGTGCTGTTTCTTGAGTTTATTTTCTTACTCGCAGCTATGCTGAGTACATCTCGAGAATATTTGATGTCTGTGATCACAAAACAGGACATTGCTGCAGTAAATATGTTCCAAGAAACAAGGCAGACAGGCATCAATAAGTATGTTGTCTGAATATTCTTTAAATGGCTGGTTGGCTCTCTGCCTGCTTATATGACTTTTTGTATGTGTATGTTAATGGCTCTTATATAAATGCCATTGGCATATTTTTTATTTTATCTCTTTCGTTATGTACAGTGAAAATCTGTATAAAAAGGCCATTGTTTATGCACACCTTCCATTGACAATTCTTAAGGTCTTAATAAAATATGTCTGCCTGTATGCCTGTGTCAGTGTTTGTGTGTATGTTAAAGGCTCATCCATAAGTATGTTATTTGAATGTTTTTAAATTTATCTCTTACATTATGTATGGTGAAAATCTGTATAAATAGGCCTTTCGTGACACAGACAATTCTTAAGGTCTTAATAACAAAAATATGAGGTGTACCATGGAAAAGAGATCCTTGTTTGTGGGAAGGAGAAATGCCTGTGTGTATTTTGGAGAGGGAGGCAGGGCCATCACCTTAACTTAGCATAGACAATCAACCTGTATATCAATGTTCTTAAGCAATGTGCACTTTATGATTGTGCAAGAACCTTCTCTTTCCACATTTTGTAAATTTTGTAAGGCTATCTCAGTTAATCATCGCATGGATGCCTGGAATTTATCTCCCCTTCTATTCCATGTGTAGAAATATTGGGAGGCTGGCGGTAACTGCAACTTGGCAATAGCTGCAGCAAGGTTGGGTCTTCATGTTGCTACCCTTGGTCATGTAGGGGATGAGATCTATGGGCATTTCCTTCTTGATGTGCTTCAGGATGAGAGCATCGGCATTGTTGGAATGAAGGAGAATGCAGAAGCTACTGTTCGTGATGCTGTTTACGAAACTCTTCTTTGCTGGGTTCTTGTGGATCCATTTCAAAAGCATGGATTTTGCAGGTAAGAACATTTGTTTTGGGTGCATAGGTCTATCCACTTATTTGGTAAAACATGTGCAGTAGATTGTTGCTCTGTACTGTTTGAAAATGTAAACTTATGTTTCTTTAAAAGTGAAATGTTTTCTGACTAGTGACTTTTGTGATGTCAGCCGTGCTGACTTTAGTGATGAACCTGCATTTAGTTGGATGAGTGAGTTATCAGGACAAGTTATGATGGCCATTCAGCAATCAAAGATCCTTTTCTGCAATGGTTATGCATTTGATGAACTTTTGCCTAATGTGATCATCTCTGCCCTTGATTGTGCTATTGATGCTGGGACAGCAATATTTTTCGATCCTGGCCCACGTGGAAGAAGCCTTCATCATGGGACGCCTGAAGAGAAAAGAGCACTAAATCTGTTTCTGAGGTTCAGTGATGTTCTCCTTTTAACTTCAGACGAGGTGCATTTTTTTTTTAAGAAAAGAGAACCTTTTTGTCATTGATTTTGAACTGCCAATGTAGTTCATAGCCACAGTGGTTAACTTTCTAGTTCATAGCCACAGTGGTTAACTTTCTCATTCATTTAATACTTACTTTTGAGAACTAATATTTTTGTTATTTGCATATTTTATTCTGTTCTGATAATTTGTGCTATATATAGCCTAGCTAATAGTTCATCGTTACGCAAAGGCAATAAATCTAAGTATGCATGTTTTATATATTCAAAATTTGTCTTCAATATGTAGAGCATGGTTTCATATCTAGATGGCAGGAATGGATGAAAACTGAGTGCCGAAAAAGGTGCCTTGATCCTAGAAACAGTAGGAAGCCGGGGTGAACAAAAATCAGTTGCTGATAGTACAACTGGACACTCTCTAATTTTATCTTTACTATTTTAATGGGAGAAGCTTCCCATGACCATAATTTTCTTTTGTAACCCAAATATCTTTTGTAGCCAAACTCCTACTATGATAAGACTTCATTTTTTAATTCTTTCCCTAATTATGACCTTTCAAGAAACTATGTTTTGCTTTTTATACTTCCTTTTCTTATCATATTCTCCTAATGACTCTCTGGACTCTCATCTAATTTAATTGTGGTCTTTGTGACACTCCACATCCTCTCCACTCCCACCAGGTTTGATTGTTTTTTCCTCCACATTCATTGCAGTGCAAGATTCTAGTAACATTGTAATCTTGTGACTCTGGGCATCATCACTCTCACAAATCTCCATTCTCTCCTGCAGCTACTCTTATCTTTAATAATGCACCTACTTAGTTAATCCTTACTTAAAACAGAAGAGTGAACCAAATTAAATTGGGAGTCTTTTATCAGGTTAAATAAATGATAGAAAAATTCATCAACCTGATGCACTTTGTAAGATCATATCCTTATTTTGAAGCATTCTGATTTCTTCTACGAAGCTGCATTGTTGGCATAGGAGGAAAGATCTCTCAGAGCCATAGGTTTCAAGTTAAGCACAAGATTTTAAATGTGATCACAAATTTGAGTGCATGGTGCAAGAGTTTTGCTTTTGACCTGAAAACTTCCATTGTGGTCTCCTGCAATTTAGAGATGAGAGAAACCACGTAACTGTGTATGCTAGGAGGAGATAAAGCAAATACATTTTATGGGTTAATATACTGCCTTTCAACCTCCTTGATTCTTTAATTTCCACAGTCCATTTCAAGTGTAGGCAAACACAAAATTAATTGCCAATATGATTAAGGATTGTGTTGAATGGCATGACATGGCTTTCTTCATTAAATAGTTTGATACTTGGAATCCCACGTATGAGAGGATGAATGAAAATATGGGAAAATAGGGGGAGTAAACCAGTGATGTTTGGAAGCAAAATGGGTGTCAATTTCTGGTGTGTATCAAAATATCTGAACCAGCAAGATAAGTTGCAATATGCAGGGATACATCAGAGAGAAATAATTTTAGTTAAATTGTATAAATTAATCCTTTGATGTTGTAGAATAGAAAATGTTAAAAGTAATACTTATTTATTTGTTTAATCATGCATGAAATTGATAAGTGCTTATTTGATTTTTGTGTTAACTTCTTAGAAATTGTTTAGTCATATAACTAGGTATCTGTTAGTCTTAATTTCTTACATAACTGTAAGTTAAAAGAAGTGTGCTAGTAAATTCAGTGACAACACCGATATATATCTTGTATTTTAAGATTCATCAGTTGCATTTTTTTGTTCCAATCACAAAAGCTGAACTATATTTCACAAATTTTTATTGCTTCCCTCCTCAAACAAGTGCCAAGAACAACTAGGTCCCACTTTTTACTATCATGAGACTTGTGTGAATTGCATTGAACTCCATTGGAGGAACCTAGTTCTCCATTGGTTTTAAATATTCACAATCCAAGAGTCTGATGCATATCTAAAGTCTCTTGGGTGAAACCCTTGGTGTTACAAAGACACTTGGCTTAGGTGCCAGTTTTCCAAGTTTCACACAGTGTTCAATGCTTCAGCCTTAAATAAGTTGGACAATTTTACATACAACTCAACTCATCTAAGCCTTTTCCCAACACAATTTTACATGATACAAGAATATTGAAATAGAAGACATCAAATTATGTACAGGCTGATGTTCATTAACTGCTAAGAAATACTTGTTAGAAGAAACTTAAATCTTCATACTCTTTTTCTTAAAAAATAACAATATTGTCTATACACTTTGGCCTAATATTTTTTGGCACTTTAAAATAGTTGAGGATAAAAATGTTAAAAGATCTGTGCCTAGTGCTGAGACCTTTGATTGTTGTAAGATATAAGCACTTTTGGAATGTAAGAATTGTCATGTTTTTCCTGTCACGTTGTAATGTCTTGAATTCCCACTGAAAACCTGAATCTGAATATACATTTCAGTTTTCTGAAAAATTTCAGATAAGGAACTCAACTGCATCATAGAGACAAGTAGATTAACCTCATGTAAAAGCAATTGCAGTCAATTTAAAAACGAAATAAAAAAATGAAAGTGGGTGAATAAGAGTTCAGATCTTTTATCCAATTTTCTATGCATCTATTCTTTAGATATTTAAATTCCTTCTCCTTCCATATACTTTGTCTATTATTTAGCTAAAGCTAATAATGACAATCAAAGCAAGATTACAAGTGCAAAGAAAAAGGTATTCATACCCTAATCTTGCTTTAGCCCTTCAAGCCATGATGTCACACCTAACACATTTAAAAGATGCATTTCATCCTGGTACTGTGAAATCACATAGAATTTAGCTAAAATGGACTCAGGAATTCAAATTTACAGGCCGGAAAATTTAAAACTGCTGTTATACTCAAAAAAGTAAAAAAATGAAAAAAAAACTTAAAACTCCTTAAAAAGATAAATTTTGTAACATACCTCTCAACTGTTCAAACTAATTCTGTATAACTCAATAAATTGAATAGAACTAGATTTTGGCTTTTGGACATCCAAATGACTCTCATTCCATCGCCTTTCTCCATTTGGGCTACGTTGAAATGTCCATAACATGGACATTCCATGAATATTAGGTACTGAAATGTCTAGATTTCGTTGCATTGAATTGGCTGTAAGTGTATTAGTGTTGGATCCTCCTAACCTTCAAAAAATTTCTTCATGCAGATCCTTATTGAAGTGTCACTCATGTCTTAAGTATTAGGTGCATATTGTTATAGGTGAACCGAAGGGTCCAGGTAACATTGTTCTAGGTAAGACAAGTTCCTACTCTTTAAATGTATTGCATTAGAAAATATTTCAAAGTGTTTGCCAAAAAAAGAAACTATTTAAAAGCTGATATGGAGTGTAAAAGTATCAACGTCTTTGATCAAAGGTAATTTGTGGCAGATGTTCTGCATTATGGTAAAATTTATCTTAATTAAGCTGGTGGAAAAACTCAACTGAAGATGTAGCACAAGTCATTTACATATTGCACAACATAGTTGAATGACTGTGACCAGCTCATTAAAAAACATCAATTCCATGCCTTCTCTAAATTAAGTAGAAAGAGTTGGTGATTTGCCAGGGGCCCTCCTGATGGCAACACTTATTTAGTGTAAATATGCATGTCCAACGGATGAGTGCAACACAATGCTTAAGCTAACATTTCTTTTTATTTACTAAGGATGAAATTTTTAGTTCAACCTGATGTGGTTGATCGAGCCGCGTTAGAGTTGATGAAGGAAGCAACTGACGGAACCATCGCCTCGGCCTCCGAGGCCCCCCACAGGTCCCCTCGGACCTCAAGCCCCCTCAGCCTCGAACTTCGTTCCTTCGGCATCCGAGGACCCCTCGGCCTCGGACCTCAAGCCTCCTCGGCCTCGGACTTCGTCCCTTCGGCCTCCGAGGACCCCTCGGCCTCCAACCTCAAGTCCCTTCGGACTTCAAGTCCCCTTGGCCTCGGACTTCGTCCCTGCGGCCGATGCCGCGGGTCCCCTCAGCCTTAGACTTCGTCCCTTCGGCCTCCAGCCGTGGGTCCCCTCGGCCTCGGACCTCAAGCCCCCTCGGCCTCGGACTTCGTCACTTCGGCCTCAAGCCACGGGTCCTCTTAGCCTCAAACCTCAGGTCTCCTCTATCTCGGGCCGCTTGACACTACCACGTGGCCCACCAACCGTCTGTAGCTATCACGTAGCCCACTAACCATCTGCAATTGCGCGTGGCCACTATCCATAACAACGCATGCCTGATACGACTAGGCCCATCTATCGCCTGTGGCGCCGCGTCTGACAGGTGGTTCACGGGGCAAGACATCTCTGACATGCCCAATGTCGATTGCAACCTGTAGATGTCAGCCTGGCCACCTGTTCGCTACTGGACAACGACGCCGCGGGATTAGCTACCTTCTAAAAGCGAAAAAGGGAATCTTCGAATAGGTATAAGAACCCACACTCACAATGAGGAAAGGGATCTGAACTCAAGCTCTCTAGCTATTTCTCTGTTAGTTCTTTTCTTCATTGTTCCCAAGTCGCTTACTTGAGCGTCGGAGGGTTCTCATCGATGCAACCGGTCTCCGGGGACTTTCTTGCAGGAGCTTCTTTGAGAAGGAGGATCTTCGTCTCCCAACGTTAGAGGAACGTGACTTGGTGGCAACAGATTGGCGCACCAGGAAGGAGGGAAGAGAAAAGAAAGCTTCGAACCAGTCAGCTATAGATCCTTCTTCCCCGAGCAGTCAAGAAGATGGTGGTAACACGTGTGCATGAGGTTTTTACCAGCCATGCCGGGGGCATCGCCAGGGAGCTGAGCCATATGAGGTTGACCCCCTTGCTCCCTAGGCTAGCATTTTCGCTCCATCCTCGCCACCACCGTCACAGCAAGATGATCGGATCGCTGCTCTCGCCATGCAAGTTCAGTCGCTGGTGGTGGCGGTCCAGGTTTGGAGCAGCAGCCGGCAGTCGCGCAACGACAGCCGAAGCCACCCTCATCGGTTCCGGAGGTGGTCCAACCCAGCCAGCATTCTTTTCGAGGGAGGTCTTCTCTCCGGAAGGTCTGCCACCGCTGCGCTTTGCCCAGACATCATCGCCGGAAAACCTCTAAGAGGCCTCGGTCCCCTTTTCGCCATGCGAGTGCTTTTCCTAAGCGGCGGCATGGGAAGGAGGCGGAGCGCACGCGTCTGCATCGCCGCCATCCCTCTTCGTCTTCGGAATCTTCGAGGGAGGGATCCTTTGATGGCCGGATAGCTCGCCAGGTTGAGCGACGGCTAGATGAATACAACTAGCGGTTGGAGGAGCTCAGCCGCAAGATCACCAACCCGCCGGAAGCGGATTACAACAGTCGTCCACCGCTGTCCTACCGTATCATGGAGGAACCGATTTAGACCCGGTTTTGCCTTCCTCAGCTGGATCCGTACAACGGCACCACCGATCCTCTGGACCACTTGGAGAGCTACAAGGTCCTGATGCAGGTCTATGGGGCAATCGATTCCTTACTTTGCATCGCCTTCCCCGCCACCTTGAGGAAGGCAGCCCGAGCATGGTATTCCCGCTTGTCGCCGTGCAGCATCAACTCTTTCCGGCAGCTTGAAAGGGCTTTTCTAGCACACTTCGACACGTGTCGAAAGATTCCAAGAGTGGCGGATAGCTTGTTCTCCGTCCAGCAAAAGAGTGGTGAGTCGCTGAGGGACTTCATCGCCCGGTTCAAGGAAGCTTCCCTCGAGGTCTACAATCTTGAAGACTCAGTGTTCACTTTGGTCTTAAAGTGAGGGCTCCTCCCTTCCCACTTCGCCTACTCTCTTGACAAGAAGTCGCTCGGCTCCTAGTCGAATTGCTAAGCCGGGCGCAGAAGTATATCCACGCCGATGAGGCGACTCCTCCCGGCACGAGGTGGATGGGAGTTCCAGTAAGAAGCATGCATGTCCTGAGCCTGCTGAGGCTCGACCCAGGAGGCCCGAGCCTCCCGCCGACCAGACAACCGACCGCGAGCACTCGCTCCTAGGGAGGGACCCTTCACTCCTCTTCTCGCCCCGATATCACACATCCTGATGGAGATCGAAGGCGAGTCTTACCTTCAGCGCCCTCCTCCAATGAAGCCAGGGACCCTCCGCAACAAAAATCTCTACTGCCGCTTCCATCGGGATCACGACCATGATACCGAAGACTGTCGCTAGCTAAAGAAGGCGATTGAGGACCTCATCCAGCATGGCCACCTAGGAAAGTTCATCCAGAAGGGAAACCCGAGTGTACCCGGTCTGTTGGCACCTCCACCACCTAAGGTCAGTGTTGATAACGCTCCGACCGAGAAGACTATGGCCATGATTTTCTGAAGGACGGGCAGCGCCTCCAAGAGGCCACGAGGGGATGAGGGATTAGATTATGTAATTCTCTTTTTTAAAAGGGATCTAGAGGGGGTGCTTAACAAGAATGATGACAGCGTCGTCGTGTCTATGACGATCACGAAACACCCTGTAAAAAGAATCTTAGTCGATAGTGGGAGCTCAGTTGATGTTTTGAGTTATGATACCTTTATTCGAATGGACTTATCCTTTAGCTCTCTTCGGCCTGTCACCACGCCCCTGATGGGCTTCATCGAGATTCTGTAAGGGTTGAGAGCGAGATCACCCACCCTATCACTGTCGGAATACCACCGTGTCAAAGCACGGTTTTCATGAATTTTTTGGTTGTCCGGGTTCCCCTAGTCTACAATGCCATCCTCGGAAGACCTGGTCTGAACCTTTTGGATGCCATCATCTCCACCAAGAGACTGCTCGTGAGGTTTTTCACCAGCAAAGGAGTCGGGGAGATGCGGGAAGAGCAGAACCCACTACCACTTTGTTGTCATATGGCCTCCAGCCCACAGGGGATGATGGCTGCATCAGCACCAGAATTGCTCGACCCTCGAGACTTGGAGAGGAGAGGGGAGCCGGCCGAGCACCTATTGACCTTTCTGCTAGGGGAGGACCCGACGAAGACGGTCCAGATCGGAGCCCTACTCCTGGAGGAGGCGCGCGATCAACTTCTTACTTCCCTGCGGGCCAATTTCAACATCTTCGCATGATGGAGGTAATCATCCATCAACTCAACATCAGTCCAGGATGCCGACTCGTTCGGCAGAAGAAGAGAAGCTTCGCCCTCGACCGGCAGAAAGCCATCGACGAAGAAGTTCGTAAGCTGGTGGCCGTTGGCCACATCCGAGAGGTCCATTATCCCGACTGGCTAGCCAACATTGTGATGGTTCGCAAGGCCAGTGGGAGCTGGAGGATGTGCGTCGACTTCACTGATCTTAACAAGGCATACTCCAAGGACAACTTCCCTTTGCCTCGAATTGATCAGCTGGTGGACGCCACGTCTGGCCATGAGACCCTCAGCTTCATGGATGCCTTCTCGGGGTATAACCAAATCAAAATGGATCCGATGGACGAGGAGGCTACTTCATTTGTGATCGAGAAGGGCATATATTGTTAAGGTAATGCTGTTCGGGTTGAAGAATGCTAGGGCCACCTACTAGAGGCTGATGAACAAGGTCTTTGAGGATCAGATCGGGCGTAACATGGAGGTGTACGTAGATGACATGCTAACCAAGAATACCCGTACTACTTACCTTGCGAAGACCTTCAGCAATCTCTGCCGATTCCAGATGAGGCTGAACCCCTGCAAGTGCGCTTTCGGAGTTACAGTAGACAAGTTCTTAGGCTTCATGGTGACGCAGCAGGGGATCGAGGCGAACCCTGATAAGATCCGAGCCATCCTTGACATGAGGCCTCCGGCTAGCAAGAAGAAGGTGCAACGATTGACTGGAAGGGTGGCAGCCTTGAGCCGTTTCTTGTCCAAGTCAGCAGAAAGGTGCCTGCCTTTCTTTAAGGCGCTACGCAATGTCAATGGCTTCGAGTGGACGAAGGAGTGTCAGAAGCCTTCGAGGAGCTGAAAGAATTTTTATCCACTCCACCATTGTTGTCTAAACCGCAGGTGGGAAGGAACTCTTCCTCTACTTTGCAGCTTCCCCCGAGGCCGTTAGCTTCGTGCTCGTCCGTATGGATGCCAACGAAACACAGAGGTCAGTTTATTACACCAGCAAGGTGCTTCATGATGCGGAGACCAGGTATTTCAGAACCGAAAAGATCATTTTTGCCCTGATCATCTCCGCTCAGCGTTTCAGGCCTTACTTCCAAGCCCACCTTACCGTGGTGCTCACGGACCAGCCCCTCCGGATGATCTTATCCCGTCCTGACACCTTCGGCCGACTGGCGAAGTGGACCATCAAGCTGGGGGAGTTCGACTTGTCTTTCTGGCCAAGATCATCAATGAAATCCCAAGTGTTAGCCGACTTCCTGGTCGAGAGCACATGCGCCGAGGAGCAACTAGAGGAGCCGTACTCAGAGTCCCCCACGATGACAGAGGCAGGAACGGAGGACTGGATTCTTTATGTAGACGGCACGTCTAACTCCCAGAAGAGCGTAGCCGGGCTCATCCTCGCGAGCCCAGAGGGAGAGGCGGTGGAGTACGCTCTCCGTTTTCTTTTCCCCGCCACCAATAATCAAGCGGAGTATGAAGCCTTGCTAGCGGGAATGAAGCTGGTCGGGGAGCTTGGAGCAAGACGTCTCAGAGCCTTCACCGACTCTCAGCTTGTCTCCGAGCAAATTACGGAGAATACGAGGCTCGGGATCCTACCATGTCCTGCTACCTAAGTAAAGTCTAATCCCAAGCCACTCTTTTTGCTTACTTCCGTGTTAGTTACATTCCTAGGAGGAGAGAACGCCAGAGCCAATGCACTGTCTCATTTGGCCACTTCAGCCGATGGAGCCTTGGGAAGAACGTACGTGGAGCATCTGGAGGTCTCGAGCATCGAAGTCACAGAAGAGGCCTACCGGTCGCGTAGGAGCCCTCTTGGATGGACGCTTACATCCGGTACCTTACCGATGGTGCCCTTCCCGAAGACCATGCTGAAGCTAGGCTGCTCAAGCGATGAGCTCTTAAGTTTTTGATAATGGACGGGCGACTCTACCGAAAGTCCTCATACCCGATCCTCAAGTGCGTTGGCCCCAAGGAAGCCGATTACATCCTCTGCGAAATCCATGAGAGCATCTGTGGAAGTCATCTGGGGGGCAGAGCCCTAGCATACAAAGCCTTGCGCCAAAGATACTATTGGCTGACGATGGAGGATGCCGTCGAGCTAGTCCGAAGGTGTGACAGCTGCCAACGACATGCAAACATCCAGCGGCAGCCGACTTCTCAGCTGAACCCCCTGGCGGCCCCATGGCCTTTCGCTCAGTGGGGGATGGGCATCCTGGAACCATTTCCTTCGGCCTCTAGCCAGCGTAGGTTCCTGCTGATCGCTGTTGATCACTTCACCAAATGGGTCGAGGTTGAAGCGCTGGCTAAAATTACCGAGAGCAAGGTAAGATCTTTTCTGAAAGTCTATAATCTGCCGGTTCAAACTGCCGCATATCCTCATCATCGACAACGGCCGACAATTCGACAACGCTCCTTTCAGAGGATTCTGCACCGAGCTGGGCATCCATCAGCGCTTCACCTCTGTCGGTCACCCCTAGACCAACGGAGCGGCCAGGTGACAAACCGCACTATCCTTCAAGAACTCGGGGCACGGCTAGACGACTTCAAAGGGAGATGGGTGGAGGAACTCCCCAACATGCAATGAGCCTACCACACGATGCCACGAGCTCCCATCAGGGAGACTCCCTTCAGCCTTGTCTTTGGGTCTGAGGCTGTCATCCCTGTGGAGATTGGCGTTCCAAGTTCCCGAACGGAGTCTTACGACGAGGAGGACAACTTGAGCTAGCTGCGAGCCAATCTTGACCTCGTGGAGGTGCGCGACAGAGTGCAGCTCAGGATGATTGCCTACCAACAGCGAACCGCCAAGTACTACAATGCTCGCGTTCGCCCTCAAACATTCTTGCCGGGGGATCTAGTCCTCAGGCGGGCCGAGGTCTCGAAGCTGACAGAAGGAGGCAAGCTATCGCCAAATTGGGAAGGACTCTACGGGTCACCTAGGGGTGTAACTGAGTCGAGACAACTCGCGAGTAGCTCAAATCGACTCGAAAAATACTCGAAATTGACTCGCTGCTTATCGAGTCGAGCTCGAGCTACTCGAGTATATTATCGAGTCGAGCTCGAGTATTAAAATACTCAGCTCAAAAAGCTCGCGAGCTTGATCGAGCTTATGCAATTTTACTATTTTACCCTTATTCTTTGAATTTTTAATTTAAAAAATATTTTATTTTAATTAAAAATTATTTTTTAAATTTTTATACAAAAATTCGAGTCGAGCTGAGTGCATCGAGTATTTTATCGAGCTCGAGCTCTAAATAAAAAACTCGATCGAGCTCGAGTCGAGTTTCGAGCTTCAAATTTAAGAGTCGAGTCGAGCTCGAGCTTGGCACTGTGTTGACTCGACTCGGCTCGATTACACCCCTAGGGTCACCGAGGCCATCCACCATGGAGCGTATCGAATCGAAGGACTGGATGGAAAGCCGCTCCCCTGGACCTAAAATTTTGCAATCTTTGTCGGTACTACCAGTAATGTATCCCTTTTTTACATTAGGTGTTTGTATTCTTTTGGACTTACCCGTCCCACATTCTCAACTAATAAAAATGTGTTCAATAATCCATCTTTTCAGCCAAAGCCCGACTTCGGTCGGCACTGAAAGCCCAGTCCAGCTTGGCACCAAAGCCTGACTCCGGTCGGCACTGAAAGCCCGAGGCCAGCTTGGCATCAAGGCCCGTCTCGAACAGCACGGGGAGCTCAAGGCCGACTTAGCACCTGAGGAACGACCTCGGACAGACTTGGGGTCCCGACGGTGGCTCGGTGCTACAGGCTCACCGCGGAACTCACACCTATGCGTCGATCTCGGGTTCACCAAAGGAAGCTACGAGGCCAGCCTTAGTGCCTCCACCAGAACCCGATCCTATATAGCAACTAAGTTGCTATGGTGAGCAGACAAATATGATGTCCTCCAGTGCCGATGCAACCCTATCAAGGGTCCTACGATGGCAAGCTGAAAGGGAAGGTGCACTACACTAAGTATAACCCTCAAAGATAGATTTCAAAAATAAAATTTTCATTGCTTTAAATGTTTACAAAATGCCGACCATGTCGGACTTCAATACAAAAAATAAAGGAAAATGGGCGATCAGGGCTCGGCCGTTGTAGGCTCGTCGTCGGATGGCGGCCCCTCGAATCCCTTGTCCGGCTCGATGTTCGCGACGCCAGGAAGACCGAAGACCCTGGCCACCTTTTCCCTGCAGTCCCGAAACCCATGGAGATAGATGTCCGCGGAGGCTTCGGCCAGCTCGTCCGTGAAGCTGGTAGACTTGCGGAAGTCGTCCACAGCTTCTGCAGCCCTTCTCTCGATGGCTGCTGCTCTCTCCTCGGCGGTAGCTACGACAGCTTTCGCCCTGCGGACCATGGCCTTCCCCTCCGCAGCACGGGAGTCCGCCATCCTTGCCACCTTCTCGGCATTCTCCGCCCTCTCCTCGGCCGCTTTCACTTCAATGGAGAGGGCGTCGATGCGGTAATCTCTGGCGGTGACGGCCCCCATTGTCTCCCCCAGCTGGCCCAGGGCTGCCCGGCACGCTCAGCCTCAACGGCCGCCCGCTGATGGCCTCCTTGAGCTCGGCGGCACGGT
The DNA here is from genome assembly GCA_900491605.1 of Calamus simplicifolius. NCBI lineage: Eukaryota > Viridiplantae > Streptophyta > Magnoliopsida > Arecales > Arecaceae > Calamus > Calamus simplicifolius. Next base: position 124,261 of record UESW01004798.1, on the reverse strand, counting down.
CGGTCCGCGCTGCCTCCAAGGCCTCCTCCGCCCTCTCGGCTCAGGCCTCAGCGGCCTCTCGCTAGGCCTCGCGGAGGACGGTCTCTCCTTGGTCGATGACCTCCCTCATGGCGACCAAGGAGTTCACCGATTGCATAAAGAATGAGTCAGTACAAGGCATTTGAAAAAACAGGAAAAAGAAAGGATTTTTGGAGTCCTGGACTTACCCGGATATGAGCCACAAAGGCCTCCCTGAAGAAGGCTGAGGCCCCCAACTGACGAAGCTCCTCCTGGAACTCAGGAAGGACGATCTGGGTGATGAGTCACTTTGCCCGGCGACCATGGTTCATCACCGAAGGCCGGGAGGGGACCGCCCCGACCTGCCTCCCTCGCGGCCTCTGCTGGCTCAGGGACGGTGGGTGCTGAGCCAGTGATTGGCGGCACCTCCTTCGCTAGCGCCTTCGTCGCCGCTGGGTGACCCTCGCTCACCCGCATCTATGCGGAGGAGCCCTCGCCCGAGCATGGCTTTGCCTCTGCCTGCACCGGTTCGGCGGTTGGGATGATGGGCTCTGCTGCTACAGCCCTTTCGGCCCTCGATCCCTCGGGGGGGTGTCGGCCGTGAGGTCAATGGTGGGGCCGACCGCTGACTCTCTATGCTCCGGGGGTGGGGGAGACCGTGCCAAGGATCGGCTCGGGGCCTGGGTCCGTTGCCTCCCGCTCGGCCCCTCGGCACCCTCAAGGACTCTCTTCCTCTTCATTGCCGCCTTTCTAACGGTGTGAACTAGGATCTTCATCACTGCACAAGTCATCGATCAGAGTGAACAAAAAAAAAAAGGAAGAAGAATGAAGGAAAATAGTTCAGGGATCGGGGGCATGCAGTCGCTCACCACTGCGGGAGGAGACACCTGCAAGCCGGAGGTTATCCTCTGACAAGAGATGATTGCAACGGGGGACCTCGACTGTCAGAAGTTGCCCGAGTGCCTCCCTGTCCCCCGGGGCCACCGTCGAGTCCTTGTTTGGCCTCGTATCCGGTTCCTCCCACCTCGGCCTCACCCCTTTGAGATCGACAAAACAGAATCGGGATTTCCATCCCTTGATGGATGAAGGCATGCCAAGTTTGAGGGTTCGGCCGGGCCAAGGCTGGAACAGCCACTAGCTCGACTGTTGTCGGAGGGTGTAAAAGCAGTGGAAGAGAGAGAGATCCTAGCCTCGATGCTATGAAAATGGCAGAGCACTAAGAAGCCGCAGATGGTCCGAATGGAGTTCGGAACCAACTAGGCGGGCGTCAGGGAATAGCGGTCGAGGAGATTAAGGAAGAAAGGATGGTAGGGCAGGCGAAGACCTATCCTAAGGGAGACCTCGTAGATAGCAATTCTACCAGGTCGGGAAGAAACAACCCTATCGTCGGGGGTAGGGAGGAATAGTTGGATGCTACTAGGAATTTGGTAATGGGCCCTAATGTTGGCCAAATCTTGGCCCGTTACTGTGGAGGCGGTCCCCGTCAGGGATTCTGCCCCCATCCTCGATGAGGCGCCGGCGGGTGACGGGCGACTCCGGGCAAGAGCTCGACCGGCGGCCCGCCGTTGGGAGAGAGGAACATGGTCCTCGGAGGATGAAGAAGATTAGGATGGTGCGGGAGATGAGAGGCTCGAAGCCTCGAGGGAAAAATATGATCTCCGGGAGAAGCAGAAAAGGACCAAGATGGAGAGGAAGCCATTGAAAAGCTGAAAGCTGGAAGTGATTGGGGAACTGACCTGGATTAAGAAGGAAGAGCAGCAAGAGCAGCTCGGAAGGAAGACGACGACGGAAGAACTCAAGGAGGAAGACGCTCTCTCAAGGGGCAGAATGCCAAGCTCGAGAGCTTTCCTCCTAATTTACCAGTTTCGAATAGTCCCGCCTAACCTAACCGGCCACGTGGACCCCCGCTATAGGCGGTGTCGCCTCGGCAGGTGCCCAGTGCATGGGACGTTTCACCTTCGACCAATCGCGAGGCATTGCTGACATCAGCTCATGATGGCGCTTGCTTTTCGTGGGTTCCGAGAGGACACTCCCGTTTCGAGGCGGATTTTCATAGATCTGACGGTTGACAGAGGTGGTAGCATCGCAGAGCCCAAGTCACCCACGCTAAGGGTACCCAGGGACACGCATTCCTCCGTAATTGGCAGTACATTGGGATCAGCCACCTGGGAGCTTACATCCCTTTCGCCTTGTAGAGGTGGGCCCGCTTCGTCTCAGGATGAGGGGGCATTTGATGTGGCTGATCGAGCCGTGTTAGAGTTGACGGAGGAAGCAGCTGACGGAACCACCGCCTCGGCCTTCGAGGCCCTCGGCCTCAGACCTCAAGTCCCCTCGGCCTCGGACTTCGTCCCTTCGGCCTTCGAGGACCCCTCGGCCTCGGACCTCAAGTCCCCTTGGCCTCGGACTTCGTCCCTTCGGCCTTCAGCCACGGGTCCCCTTGGCCTCGGACCTCGAGTCCCCTTGGACTTCAAGTCCCCTCGGTCTCGGACTTCGTCCCTTCGGCCTCCAGCCGCGGGTCCCCTCGGCCTCGGACCTCAAGCCCCCTCAGCCTCGGACCTCAAGTCCCCTTGGCCTCAGACTTCGTCCCTTCGGCCTCCAGCCGCGGATCCCCTCGGCCTCGGACCTCAAGTCTCAGCCTCGGACTTCGTTCCTTCGGCCTCCAGCCGCGGGTCTCATCGGCCTCGGACTTCATCCCTTCGGCCTTCAGCTGCGGGTCCCCTTGGCCTCGAACCTCAGGTCCCCTCTACTTCGAGCCACCTGACACTATCACGTGGCCCACCAACCGTCCGCAGCTGCCACGTGACTCACTAACCATCTGCAATTGCGCGTGGCCACTACCCGTAACGGTGCACGCCTGACACAACTAGGCCCACCTACCACCTATGGCGCCGCGTCTAACAGGTGGTTTGCGGGGCAAGACACCTTTGACATGCCCAGTGTCGGTTGCGATCTGTCCATGTCAGCCTGGCCACCCGTTCGCTATCAGACAACGGCATCTCGGGATTAGCCACCTTCTAAAAGCGAAAAAGGGGATCTTCGAACAAGTATAAGAACCCACACTCACAATGAGGAAAGGGATCTAAACTCAAGCTCTCTAGCTATTTCTCTGCTAGTTCTTTTCTTCACTGTTTTCAAATCGCTTACTTGAGCGTCGGAGGGTCTCCACCGGTGCAACCGGTCTCCGGGGACTTTCTTGCTGGAGCTTCTTCGAGGAGGAGGATCTCCATCTCCCGGCGTTAGATGAACGTGACTTGGCGGCAACACAACCTATAAAATCAAGCAATCAAAAATGTATGGCAAGGATTTGTTGTTTAATAGACAGCATTGATGTATGAAAAATCCCTAGCCTGAAAGATTTTGCATATCCAATGCTTATAGGAGAATGAATTAGGTCTAAGGTGATCAAGATCACTTGCACCTATATTTAGTGCTAATTTGCTGTTATTGGTGAAGTTGAGATCATTAATGGAAGGAAAAATCATAAAATAACACTTTTCTGGGAAGATTATGGGTGGAGAATTATGTGAACAATGAAGTCCATTACAGAAATGGATAGCAAGATAAATGTGGGCATCATGTTTAGGGATTGTACTGCTTGGTCAAAAAGCTCTATCCACTACTGGTAGAGGCGGCAATCGGGTTATGTTTGGTCATTTCAGATTCTGGTCATTAAAGCTAAACATTAACCTTAAATGATTGGATTTGGGTCGATCTATAGGTCATTTCAGGTTGGCTTAGTTTTTTTTCTTAAAAAAAAGAACCAATGCGCTCTTCTTTTTTTCTTGTTCTTTTTAAGTGATTTATCAATTATCAATTCAATCCTTTCATTTTTTTCTTTTATCTATTTGTTACTCTAAATGCTAGAGTAGCTAAATACAAAATTACAATATGATTAGATGTTAATAAAATAATAATTATAAATTTATGAAACATTAAGATAATATAATTAAGCAATAGTCCATGAAATGATATCCCATGGTGTATATTATTTACAAATGATATAGTGTTGATTAATGAAACTAAATCTGGAGTAAATGCTAAGCTAGAGATTTGGAGAGAGGCTTTAGAATCTAAAGGTTTTAAGATTAGTAGAACTAAAACTAAATACATGAAGTATAATTTTAGTGGAAGTAGAAATATAAATGAAGAAACAGTGGAGATTGCAAGCCAAGAGATATCAAAGAGTAAAAAATTTAGGTATTTGGGATCAATTATTCAGCAAGAAGGTAAATAGGTGAAGATATGAATCATAGAGTTAAAGCAGGATGGATTAAGTGGAGAAGTGCTTTGGGAGTATTATATGATTGGTGCATCCTATTAAAATTTAAAAAAAAATCTATAAAACCGTTATTAGGCTAGCTATGCTATATGAAATAGAGTATTGGGCAATATTGAAACATGTGAATAAATTAAGTGTAACAGAAATGCGTATGTTAAGATGGATATGTGGTAACACTTTAAAAGATAGAATTAGAAATAAACATATAAGAGAAATGATAGGAGTAGCCCAAATGAAGATAAAATAAAAGAAAATTGATTGCGGTGGTTTGGACATATACAACGTAGACCTTTAGATGCTTCAGTTAGAAAGAGTGATCTTTTAACAATTCATAGCAAGGATAGAGGTTGAGATAGACCTAAACTAACATGAATAGAAATAATTAAAAAAGATATAACTATTTGTAATTTGAATGTTGACTTGGTCCTGAATAGAGCAGGGTGGAGGAAGCAGATTCATATAGCCGACCCCATGTAGTTGGAAAAAGGCTTAGATGAGTTGAGTTGAGTTGTGTAGAATAGTCCATAAAAGTGTATTTTTGAAATTAAACAAGCATCAATGTTAAATTGTTAATAAGATTAGAAAATGAAAATAAAAAAAGGGAGAAAAATCATTCCTAATTCTACTCTTCTATATCAAGGATATTGAAGATATTGATATCGATTCTTCAACAATACTCAACTTTAAAAAGTGCACTTCTAATCATATTAAGTCTCATTGGCATCTACATTATATATCAAAGAATATAAATTATTAAAACATTAACCATGTTAATAATCTAATGGATATTTCATAACACTATCTAGGTAAAATTCTAAAATTTAAAGCAAATAAAATTAAAAATATATCTTTTCTTTGTATCTAAATAACCAATTACAAGTAATGGTTAATGCTTATGTATTTTCTGACAAATACCATTTTCAGGGCATTTTGGTTCACCTATGACCGGACCTGACCTGACCTAAAAATTTTAGGGTTATTTCATGTTCCGATCATTTCAGGTATAGGTCAAAAAAAGTAAAACATTGACCCTATATTTTTCAGGTGGGTTAGGATAAGGTTCGCAGGTTGATTCAGGATTTTGCCACCTCTACCTGCAAGGTCTTTCATGTTCAAAGAGGGAAATCAGATGGTTGATTAGTCGGCTTGCGAAAAGTGATAGTTATGTTAGTGGATTGTAAGTTAATGCTCAGAAGATTCATCCTACTCCTGGTTTCTTATATCCATAAAAGAGAAAAATAGTCGTTTTCTAGGGAAATCAGGTAAAGATGAAATTTGTTTGTTGTTGGAAATTAGGCTTCACTAATATTACTTTAAAATTTGTCAATCTGAGACCTGGATTTTTTTTTTTTTTTTTTGAGATCCAAAAAGAAATGTGATCTGACTTGACTCACCTTTTTTCTCAAAAAAGTATTAACTATATAAAGTAAACCAGTTAGAAATGCATACACTAGTAATGAGTATGTGAAGTGAAAATCAAGATATAATCATTTAAAATTTGAAGTCCTTGTAATAACTTCCTTATACTTCAGGCCTGATCTCTAACACATGAATCCATTTTTAGTTCATTTGTTATAAGATATGAAGCTTTTTGATTAGGTTTCCCTCTTCAAAGCCTAATAAACATCCTAATCACAATTTGAGAATGAAGCGCAAGAAAAGAGGACATTAGAGCAAGATTCAAAAGCTTGGTTTTGGTCTTGGCCAAACTAGATAAAATATGGTTTTGTTATAAAGCATTGTTTCAGGTCCAGGATAACTCCAAAGTATCGTGGGTTGATAATTGGGGGCTCTCCCTTTTTTGCCACCATGAGGATGGTCTACAAAGTTCATAACTATTTTTAGCATTAGATGCTTGTCTGGCCAACACTTGGATCTAGTTCAACTAAATATGAATTGTATTCATACATTACGTGATGAGCACTTGAAGAGGAAATCCATCTATAATCATTTAACCATTAAATCCTTGCAGCCAGATCTCTGATTTATCATTTCGTGGTGATGGTTGTTGTCAGATATCTAACTTGTAATTTAATCTAAGAGCCATATATTCTAAGACAGGAAGCTTTACTATTAGGTTTTCCCTTCTTGAAAGCCCTCAAATTTGCACCTTAATCACAACCTGAATATAGAAAACATGACGATGAGAGCAGAGCAAGTTTCAAGAATATAGACTCAGTTCGAGGAGGACCAATGGAGTTATGATTTTGGCAGTTCAGTAGTTTTAGTTACAATTTTAGCACATTTAGTTGAAAATTATATAAAGTTAAAATTATCAATTAAAATAAGGAAATATTAGATTTGCAAAAAAATCTAAATTTAGAAATTGACACCTTTTGGGGTGATATTAGATTGTTAGGAAACCTTGTATGTACATATTCAGTGGTTTTGCACCAAGCCTATCCATTTTTTTTAACAAATATAACATCAAATTTATGTTTAGAGTGCTATATAACTTTTTTTGATGGTAATCTAAATTCTAACATATAACAATATAAAGATTTCAATCTAAGGATAGCTGAAAATATGCCAATATTTTACTTCATACTTGGCATGTATTGCTGCAATTTCCCCAAATGTTATCAAAATTTGCAAAATTTCTAGTTTAAACAAAAGAAAATATGTTCCAAAATGTAAGAAAAGGAACTAACAAAAAGAATTGACGTAGATCACCACTAATGTTATTCTAGGTTTCTCCAAGTCCTTGACAATCTACAGCCATGTTAATTTAGGTCTTTCTCTTCTTTTCTTATATCCTACAATTCAATTTTAAGTACCTTTCCTTGTAGTAAACTCCATAGTTAATCTCAATCAATTTTCTATTACTTTATCCTTAATTCATGCAACAACAGCTCCTTTTATATGTTTATTCATTGATCTATTCGTTATAGTTTTACCGCACATCCATCTTAGCAGCTTCATTTGTCATATTTAATTTTTTTTCATGTACTCTCTTCATTGTCTAGCACTCTGGACCATACAACATTACAGGTCATATTATTGTTTAATATGAACTGTTATTGAGCCTTGTATTTAATTTGAACAGCTCACTAATTTGACTACCTTGAGGATGGGGTTAGTTCAAGTTTGATGAAGCTCTTGCTGCAAGATAGCGTTTGGTTTAACAGGTTCTTGCACAACAGTATGGCAGGACTTTGTCTTTGAATTTCAGGGATGTATAATTTGGTATTTTCCAAAGACAATGTAATGAAGAAGTTTGTGATTAAAAGGTAATTGGAGCTCAAGTCTCATCATCATATCACATTTCCTCTTGAATTTGTCTAATAAGCACAAAAGGGCAAACAAAACTCAAATATCCAGAGCATTTTGATGTAAGAGTGACTAACACTTCCCTAAGACCTGATTGAATATTGTCAAATATTTTTGTTGTGATAAAAATGGAGAAGGTCGAAAATGAACCAGCTATATATTCACCTTGGTCCACTGGATTTTATTTGGAGAGTGACAATAGTGCAATGCCAGGCATGTTTTGGCATACCCGGTGAAGTGCTTTGCAACATGATGGATGCTAAACTCATGGGTGAGTGACAGATTATATGTGGGTGACATATTTTCCTTTCTCTTTTGTGGTTGAGGAGCGGAGATGGTATCAAAGTCTAAGGCAGTCTGAATGATTGACCGTACAGATCTCTCTAAAATATGACAAGCATCCGGTAGAAATTGGAAAACATAGTAGTCCGCACTCAACAGCCACCAGTATGGCCATCACCACAAACAAAAACAAGCTCCCGATTTATTGAGGTTGTATACCTGATTCAAGCTTAGTTGCATCAGCCTATGGGTGCTTGATTCTGACATATGACAAGTTGTCTTAACATAGAGTTTATAAGACACATCTTTTATCATGTTTGGTCTGTGTGGTGATCACGATTAGTTTAGCTTGAAATCGATGGTCAGGTACAACTTCTGTTTTCCCCCTTTAAGCTTCTCCTAGAAGAGCATCATCTAGAGCATAAACCAAAATATCAGAACCATTATTTGGTGATCTTTTCTTAGCTATGGTGGACGCCTCAGCCATCTCATTCCTTTTATTTTCTTTTTGCATTTTTTTTAAATTTTTTGCAGTCATGCAACATGTGATGCTTGACATACATTGTCATCATTCATCGGTCAAGATTTAAATTTCTGGTTTTCACATGATTTTTTTCCTTGCTACCCATCATTATTAATTTTCATGAATTGTATTTTGTCTTTTCTATTCCCTGTTGCTGACATGGTGATGCACCAGGCTGAATCTTTGACAGGAATCTCGAATCCAATTCGGGCAGGACTGGAATTGATTGGAAAAGGAGTGCACACAAAATGGGTCATAATCAAAATGGGTTCAAAGGGATCAATTCTGATTACCCAGTCTGTTATTTCATGTGCGCCTGCATTTAAGGTACCATTTTAACTAATTTTAAACCACTTCTTATGCTAGTGATAGAAGAATGAATAAAAAAATTATCTGCCCTTCTTCAGTGAATATTGCTAGCCTGTGGGTCTTGATCTACTTTACACCAAAGAATGATCAGGATTGCTTCTCTTGGATGCCCCCTGCATATGTGTGTGTGTGTGTGTGTGTCTCTCTCTCTCTCTCTCTCTCTCTCTCTCTCTCTATATATATATATATATATATATATATATATATATATATGATCTGTCTGCATGTGCGTGTCCATTGCTTCTGAAAGTTTTGGCTTTTTCCTGAATTTGTTAGGTGAAGGTCGTTGACACTGTTGGGTGTGGAGACAGTTTTACAGCTGCCATAGCTTTTGGTTTCCTTCATGACATGCCTGCTCTTGATACTCTAGCACTTGCGAATGCAGTGGGTGCTGCAACTGCTACTGGCTGTGGAGCAGGTCGAAGTGTAGCTCGTTTGGACAAAGTATTAGAACTTTTGAGGCAAGCAGATCTCAATGAGGATGATGAATTGTGGAATGAGTTAATGGAGGGAAATTTGGAGACACTGGAAATTAGACTTCTTTCCAAAACATCGATAAACAAATGCAGTGGCTGTCTTGTTCGTCATCCTATTCATCGGGTGGTCTCCCAACTAATACCAAAATTTGAGGGAGCACATGAAAGAAGCTTTATGCATACTTGATAGGGAAAATTGAGTGAACAAAAGTCATTGGAAGAAACTGTCATTTATATGGTCATTTCTGATATATAGGCTCTATTTCAATTTCCTGCCCATGTAAGTGTTGGTGATGACCGGGAGGAGGCCCTGCACAAAGTTGATATTCAAGCAAGATTTATCATCCTTTCTTTCATCAAAGAACATCCAGGTTATACTGTATAGTGTTCGCACTTACATTGATACTCACTTGAAAACATTCTTCTCATCAGTTCGATCAACAGGATGACACCAAGCCATCATAATGCAGTTTGCCGAACACAGTTTAAGCTCTCTCTACATTTTATTCATTGTTTCACATAAAATAATTTTGCCCTTGGTCTGTCACGCACTTTTTCTTAAAAGCTCCTTCTACTTGTTCTAATCTTCATGGGCATATTTGCTTCTGATGAGCAATGTTTCCTGTTCAAGCCCCCAGGCCGGCATGATGCCTTCGTGGAATTCGTTCTTATGATCCTTGCCAAGTTATTCCATTGGGTCGGGTTGAACATGAGTTTTTGGGTCAAAACATCTTAGAAAGGATTAGGCTAAGTGAGATCATGAACTGTTTCAATTGTTAAGCAGGTTAAATGGATCAAAATGCCTTGTGAACGTAATGAGTTGATTCAGTAGCGACCTAAATTTATTTAGCCAAACTCAGAACTGCCTTTTTTTTTAATTAAAAAAAATATCCTTTGGCTTGGTGTGACAGGGCATCTAGTCTACACTAGGGCTGCAATTGAGCCAAGCCGAGCTGAGCTTTTTCGTGCTAAGCTCAGCTCGTTAACAAATACTTGAGTTTGAGCTCGTTTAAATTTGAAAAATCTTGTTCAAGTTCAGCTCAAACTCGATTACAAAAAGCTCGACTTAAGCTTGGTTTGAGCTCGCTCATTTGGTATGATTAGAAAGCTCGATAAGCTTGACTCAGAAAAAGCTCGTTTTAAAGTCAAGCTTGAATTGAGCTCGTTTCATGTTCGATTCAAATTAAGCTTGTTTAAAGATCGAGAATAAAAAAAATGCTCAATTTTTAAATCCAAAGAGTAGTTAGAAAAAAATGAAAAGACAGAAGATGGAAGGACATCTTGTTCATGAACTCCTAATCGCTATCTCACGAGCTCTTAATTGAGTTGTCTCGCGAGCTCCTAATTGAATTTCATGCTCAAGCTCGGCTCGTTTATCAAACGAGCGCTAAAATGAAGCTCAAGCTCGGTTCATTTACATGACGAGCTGAACACGAACGAGCTTTTATCGAGTCGAGCCTCGAGTAGCTCGTAAGCGGCTCGGCTCAATTACATTCCAATCTACACACCATTCTGAAGCTCAAGCTCAGTTTATTTACATGACGAGCTGAACACGAACGAGCTTTTATCAAGCCGAGCCTCGAGTAGCTCGTAAGCGGCTCGGCTCAATTACAGTCCTATCTACACACCATTCAATTAATGTTAGTCGAATTGATCGGACATGTGTCTCTGATAAACTACAGTTATGTAGCAAATTAGAATCATAACCTTTCGTCAGATTGATGGTAAGATCCACACGGGAAGACCCCAATAAATCTTTGCTTTGATTTTTTTATGACAAGCCCAAAGGAAGCAATTTTTTTTATGACAAGCCCAAAGGAAGCAATTAAGACAAGATGGATATGATCTCAGGTTAACTACAATAAGGCGGGGAAGGGAATTCATCCATTAAACACCATAAATTATATTGTTTCATGCATCGGAAACCTTCGCGCGAAATTCAAAGTAAAATAAATTATTGGTATTGTGTTAGCGTTATGGTGTTAGCGTGAACTACATTCAGATAGATGCAAATTAAATCAAACTCAACATAGCATACTTGCCAACAAATAAGGCTTTTATTTTTTTATTCTTTCTACTGTATTTTGTGCTTCGTCCTTGATTTGGTCTAGTTAATAAAATCGGTTGGTGGGGGGCTTAGCCCACCCTTTCCTTTTTAAAAAAAAAAAAGAAAAAGAAAAAAAAAGGTTATATTTTTCATCTCACGTATTATTGTTTTTTTAGTAAATACAACCTGCAAAATTTTTACCTGAGAAAATGCTACAGTATGATCATTGCATCTATTATTGATAAATGGTTCCGTTGTTACTATATACAAATAGTTTTTTATGAGAACGAGTATGGAAGAAAATCTAATCAAAATTAGGGTGGGGGTAAAATTAAATCATGCCCTACACCCAAACTAATTCTACCAACTCAACTAATTTTCAAGGTGAAAAGAAAAAAAAAAAAATCTGACCAACCTGGCAGGATAACATCTTCGGATAAATATATATTGTTTAAGCTATTTTAATGACCAATGCAGTCACGATGACATCACCAATATTTGTTCCTCTCGAATTATATTTCTATGAAAAGTTATAATCAAGCGTCTATAAATTTTATAAAATGTGATAGGAAAAGTTATAAGAATCAATTGACAAGATTAATGGTTTAAGAAAATCAACCATTTGACAAAATTTTTAAACTACTTTTTTTTAAAAAAAATTTATTTTAGAATGTTTGTTATTTATAGCTAAGTTGCAAAAAAATATAAAAAATTAATAATCACCTAACAAATTTGAATACCACCTTGCTAGCATAGTTTTTGCTATTATGCTTTTGATTGCATGTGAATGGTATTGTATTTTATTGGAAGCTCAAGGGTGTAAGGCATTAGATAAAGGTTTAAGAGAGTTTAAAGGTAGGCTTGAGCGGATGAAATTGAAGCTAATTTTTTTTTTAAAAATATAAGAAAGCATAGCAATTGAATCCTTCAAGAGAATCAAATACCATAGATTTTTTTTCAACAAGTAATTCAAATAATGATGATTATTTCTTAATATGATTTTGAGTTGGGTGTAAGAGGCTTAGACTGTTTCTAAGTCCACCTTAACCTAGACTTGACTTGAGGTTTAACTTTTAGATTTTTATCCAACTTAAGGCCCTAGGTATGCTCGATATCTTTTCAAGTAGGTTCAAATTGGTCTAATCTTTGATGCTGAAGTTAGAAAATATTTGATTTATGGGTATGAAGTAGATGAGTGAAAATGAAGACCCTCTATTTCTGTTCCATACATTTCCATTTGGAATGGCAAAACCATATTTTGGGAGATTCGCGTTCTATCCAACCTCTTTACAAGTAATTATCTTCCTCATATGAACTCTTAGGTAGTGTTTGATATAAAAAATATTATCCATGGATAAATGTACGAAATAGAATTTATCCTCTGGCTATCCCTAGGGATATCCCTTAGCTATCCCATTGATCATATCAAATGCAAAATTCATAGGATAACTTTTTTTTTTTTACTTTTATCTGGAGGGATAATCAGCTATTCCTACATTTTCTAGGAAATAAATTAAGGGGATAACCCATGGTTAACCATGATTATCCCTCTGGTTAACTTTATTCCCAACTATCATTTAGGCAGTGTTTGATAGCTTTTGGGTTATTTCTGGATAAATATACAGGATAGCATTTATCTAGGGGATAGCTGAGGGAATAAGTACCTTTTTAAAATTACAAGTCTGCCATCAAGGGATAACTTTAGTTATTCCTGGGTTCCCTAGGGAATAAGTTCAGAGATAACCCATGGTTAAACATGAATTATCTACTCTGATTAAACTTTTTCAGCACTATCCCCTGTAGCTATAGCATTTGGGGATAAGGGGGATATCCAGAGGATATCCTTCCTTATCCACCATATCAAATAGTACCTTATAGTTATAGCTTTTGGAAATAAGAGGGGATATTCCTGAATATCCCCTCTTATTTTCTATTTCAAATACTATCTTATTCTTCAAAACCTGTTATCAATGGAAGTGCATAAGGCGTTGCTTTTCTTCTTCTCTTTTTTATGGATGCCAAACCAATTTCACCTATCTTGCCAATCACCATCCGAAAAGGCAATGGATGCAATGCTTGAGGAGGTACCAACAACAAACTCTCTAAAACATGGAGCCTCTCCAACAAAAATTCATCGTAAAGGAGAATCTCTAGTCCTTATTACTCAATTGTATTTTTTAAATATGTAAAACAAACCATTCAGCTCCACTTCGAACTCGATGGAATCTTACAGATGGTCACTACCCTTAAGATCTTCAACATCTTCCCTTTTGATTATTATAAGGTCCTATGCCTTCTTCTCTTCTTCCTCTCCTCCTCTATTCAGCATTAGTACAGAACTTTTGCTCTCGCCCTCTACGCGAACAGACCCTCATCCTTTTCCTCTACTAATACGTGCTATTGAGGCTTTCAAACGTTCTACCAACTCCTTTTGCCTCATCTTCGATTGCACCCATAAGTACTACTTTAACATCTCTCTTTTACCTTACAAAAAAGGATGTTGCTCCCATAGCCAAGGGCCCAATGGAGACGTTGTGGACTACCTACTCGAGCTAAAAGTATGTTGGTTCCTATTCTCTTTTTTTGTGCCAATCAAATATAAACAACGAGAATCAGAACGCAGTCTTTATTTCGATTTTTATGCAAGCCAAATATAGGTTTGGAAATCAAAATAGCACACCCATTCAGCTGAGAATCGAATTTGATTCTCACTTTGCCTTATACCTATAGAACAAGCATGCTCTTAGCTCTGTCTCAGTCTCAACCCCTCAAATAAGACTTCGGGTATTGGATTTAGTCTCTTCTTGATCAAGCCAATCCAGCATTCTTACTACCATACGGCTGCTATTAGCTAATAATATAACTGGTTGTGCAGCTTAAAAATGTTAGATATTTGGCATCAAATAATTAATCGTCTAGGTTAAAAATAAATATAAGCAAGCACATAAATTGACATTACTTTGTATGATTACAAATTCTAGGGTTACAGATAGATTTTGAAGTTCTAGCATTCATTAATCACCACCTAATCCACACCTTCGCAACTGCTTAAAAGCTGTAGCGTAGTCTTCCAGGAGAATCATCATCATCTCTCCCCGCTCCATTTTTCTTAGTTACCTTTGTTTAATTAATAAACTTATCGGAAATTTTATGGTGCTAAGCCACATGACACCAACTTTTTGGTAGGGAAAGTCTTTGTACATGTCTCAGTGCAGTAAGTCTTACGTGGGCTACACCGTTCTTATTTTTTGATCGATACTCATTAAAAAATGTTAAAACACATTTACGATATCTCGAGAAAAAAATTACAATACCCCAGTTTTAAACTTATGACACCTAGTTATAAAGTTAAGACACCCATTCAGAAAGCAAAAAAAATTACGACACCCCAATTTTAAACTTACAACACCGTAATTATAAAATTCCGTTCAAAAAGCAAAAAAAAATTACGACATCTTAGCTTTAAACTTACGACACCCTAATTTAAAACTTAAGACAACCGTTCAGAAAAGTGTCTCTATACAAATTTCAAAAAAAAAAAACTGTCGCAATAATATAATAATACATGTTCAACTTTTTTTTGGAATTTATATAGAGATACATGGATAGTTATAGTAAGTTTAAAACTGGGTGTCGTAAGTTTTTTTTGCTTTTTAATGGTTGTCTTAATTTATAACTACGGTTTAAAACTAGAGTCTTAATTTTGAGTTTTAAACTTACACAAATTTAAAAAAAAGTTGTCTAACGTGCATTAATACCCGTTCAGTTTTTTTTTTGAAATTTATTTATAGAGTGAGTGTCGTAATTTTATAACTATGGTGTCATAAGTTTTTTTGCTTTCTTAATAGATATCTTAATTTTATAAGTTTAAAACTAGGGTGTCGTAAGTTTTTTTATTTTCTTAATGGTTGTCTTAATTTTGACATGACGTGCATTAATACCTTCAGTTTTTTTTGAATATGTATAGACATATTTTCTAAAAGGAGTATCCTAATTTTATAACTAAGTTTACAACATTTTTTTTTTTTTCTGAACGGGTGTCTTAATTTTATAACTACGATGTCGTAAGCTTAAAACTGAGGTGTCGTAAATTTTTTCTTTGGATGTCGTAAAGCTCTTTTTAACATTTTTAATAGGTATTATGCGTATGTGGATCAATAAAAAGAAATGATACAGTTCATATAGGACTTACTCATCGGATACGATGTATAAATCTTTTTTTAATGAGTATTATGCGTATGTGATCAATAAAAAGAAATGGTATAGTTTATATAGATTTACTGCATCAATATGATGTATAAAGTTTTTTTTTTTTTTTCTTCTTGGTATTAGTGTATGGGCTAAAATCCTAGTACCCAAAAGATGTTTGATATTTATGCACTCGTTTCCCTGTGGTGCTTGCATGGACTACCGTACTACCGTACGTCGATGCTCAGACGGATTTGAGAAATGACACAAGACCATAATCAATCAAGGAGAAAGCTTAAAGGACATTTGATACGACAACGCATCACGTTTGCTTATTTCTTCTGTGAGAATAAATTCCTTGGATTTTGATCACAAATATGTTTAAGTATTCTATCGTGCATGGAAGTTATTTCTTCTATGGTAATGATTTGTCTCTTGTTAAAAAACTTTGTGAGATGAGTAAAGTACCTCATAATAAATGATACATTGTGACTAGTGTAGTGATTCAAGTTACTATATGCAGATAAATTATGTCATACCAACAATATATATGGATGCTTACTAATTATAGATGTGTTATACCAATCTAGTCCCTTTTTCAAGGGAGGAAAACAAGAATATACAGGCTAGAAGTGGGAGCCTGCTTAACAAATCAAGGATGGTAAGACATCAGTGCTTCATCTAATTTGATCACAACTTTTATACTTTTTCTCACATCCATTGTGCTTGTTTATAACTAGTTTTTAAGACATAAAGAATGATGTTTGTTGATGCCAAGTCGTCTTCTTTGAATACCGAAAAGACGGAGATCTTCCTCGTTGGACTCCTTTAAGAAAAGTTCCCGGAGACCGAATGCTCCGATGGGGACCCTCCAATGCTCAAGTTAGTCACTCAGGAACAAACAAGAGTTAACTAGCAGAAAGAAGCTATAGAACTGAAAGTTTTTCGGATCCTTTCCTCATTATGAGTATGGGCTTTTATACCTGTCTGACAGTCTCTCTTTTTCGCTTCCAAAAGGTTGCTAACTTTGAGGTGCCTTTGTCCACTAACAAACGGGAAGCAAGGCTGACAGTGACGGGTCGCAACCGTCTGTCAGAGGTGTCCCTCCTCGTCTGCCACCTGCCGAATGCGGTGTTGTAGGTGGCAGACGGATATGGCTGGGTCTGATGTGCGACGTAACGGAGTATGGTCATGCGCTGTTGCAGGCGAGTGGTGGGTCACGTGGCCGCTGCAAGTGGTTGGTGGGCCACGTGGATGTGTCAGGTGGCTCAAGGCAGCGGGTTGCTAGCCTCGGTGGCTAGACCAAAATGGAGGCTCGAGACTAAGGCCGAGGCTGAAGCTCGAGCCCGAGGGGGACCTCCGAGGCCGAGGGGGCCTCAGAGGCCGAAGGGGACCTCCAAAGCCGAGGAGACCTCAGGGGCTGAGGGGGACCTCCGAAGCCGAGGAGACCTCAGGGGCCGAGGGGGACCTCCGAGGCCAAGGGGGCCTTAGAGGCCAAAAGGGACCTCCGAAGCCTAGGAGACCTCAGGGGCCGAGGGGGACCACCGAGGCCGAGGGGGCCTCCGAGGCCAAAGGGGACCTCCGAAGCCGAGGAGACCTTAGGGGCCGAGGGGGACCTCCGAAGCTGAGGGGTGGGGCCTCGGAGGTCGAGGTTGGGCTCCGTCAGTTCACCGCTTGCTTATCGTTTATTTTGACGATCTGGGATCAGTCACATCAGATGCCCCCTCGCCCCTGAGATGAGGCGGGCCCATCCTGGTGAAGCGAAAGGGGTGTCACCTTCCAAGTGGCTGATCCCCGTCCACTGCCAACCGCCCCCGGACATGTGTCGTTGGGCGCTGCGATAGCTTAACGCAGGTGGCCTAGGGGATGTGAAGGGGCAGTCGCTACCGTCCATCCGATTTGTAGGGATCGTTCCCGAGGCTGGGCTGTCCTCTCGAAATCCATGGAAAGCAGTCGCTATCATTGCCATCATGATGATGACATCAGCGGCATCCCGTCATTGGCTGGAGGCAGATCATCTCACGCGCCGGGCGCTTGCCGAGGCGATCCAGCCTATAGCAAGAGTCCGCATGGTTGGTCAGGCGAGGCAGGATGATTTGAAATCTGATAAAATCCCGGGCGAGGGTTGACTCTGGCCACTTTGCTCCCACTATCGTCGTCTTCCTTTGAACCCTTGACTTTCGACCTTCTCAGCAACCCGAGAACCAGCGTCCGCCATCTTCTCCCCCAGGTCAGCCCCTTGTCCCTCCCAGACTTTTCTTTTCTTCTTTTGAACTTTCACAATGGGTTCTTCTCCTTCCTGGTCCTCGTCGGTTGATCCCGAGGACCACATTTCTCCTTCGAGGCTTCGTGTCTCTTCCTCTCCTCCTTCATGGTCCTTCGATCCGGAGGACCGCCTTCCTCTCGCTCAACGGCAGGTCGTCGGCAGGGCTCCCATAGGGAGACGCTCGGCGGCGGCCGGCCGGGCCCCAGCGAGGAAGCACCAGGCGGCAGCCATCACCTCCTCGAGGGCAAGGGCAGAATCCTGATGGGGACCGCCTCCACGGTAATGGGCCAAGACCTGGCGAATATCAGGGCCCACTACCAGATTCCCCAAGATGTCGGGCTCTTCCTTTCGACCCTCGACGACAGGATGGTCTCCTCCTAGCCCGGTAGAGTGGCCGTCTATAAAATATCCTTTAGATTAGGTCTTCGCCTACCTTTTCATCCTTTTTTCATCAATCTTTTAGACTATTACTCATTGACTCCCACTCAGCGGATCCTAAACTCTCTTTGGACCGTTTATGCCTTTCTTGTCCTCTGCCACCACCTCCAGATCACCCCCAGACTCTCCCTCTTCCGTTGTTTTTACACCCTTAGGCAGTAGGGAGGTTGGTGGCTGTTCCATCCCCGACCCGGTCGTGTCCTTAAAGTACTCCTCCCCTCCTCCATCAAGGAATGGAAGTCCCGATTCTTTTTTGTGGATCTTGATCAAGTCAAGCCCGGGTGGGGGGATCCTGACCTCTGACCCAATATGAATTCCACCATTCTTCCGGAAGACAAGGAGGCGTTGGGGCAGCTGTTGACTGCCGACATCCCCAGATATACCCTGCTCTTGTCAGAGGACAATCTTCGGCTGGCGGGCCTCACCTCCTAAAGCGGTGAGTAATAGACGTCTCTGTACTTAGCCAAACTTCCCTTCTTTCTTCTTTTCTTCTCTTTCTTTTTTTTTTACTAACTCCGACCGACGTTGCGCAGTAATGAAGCCCCCGACTGCCAAGCTCAGGAGGGCTACGGCCAAGAGGATGAGGGCCCAGGGGGCCCGAGAGAGGGGCAGCAGGCGCTGGCCCCCAAACGCCTGATGGTACGGATTCCCCAGCCGCCCGAGCAGCGAGAGGCTCAAATCGCTCCAGAGGTGGACCTAATGGCCGACACCCCACCGAAGGGGGTGAGGGTTGAGAGGCGAGAGAGGAGCCCCAGGTGCCTACCGAGCCAGCCCCGGCCGAGGCAGAAAGGAGTTGGTGGGAGGGGCCATCAATGGCAACGAGTCCGCCCCCTAAGAAGATGCCGGCAGTCAGCCCCCATGCACCGAGCCTGAGACTGTCGAGGCTGCGGAGGGAAGCGGGGTCCAGCCGAGGCCGCCCCAGGACTCCATTTTGAATGATGGATGCTGGGCTGAGCAGCTCGTCTCGAGGATCATCGTGCCCAAGGTCTAGGAGGAACTTAGTCATTTGCAAGCGGCTACGTTCTTCCGAGAGTCCTATTTGGCCCTTGCCCGAGTAAGTAATCCTGCGGCCCTCTGCCCATTGAATATTTGATCTTGTACTGATATGTAGCCCGAATACAGTTGGTGAACTCCCTGGCGGCCACAAGGAAGGTCATCAGCGGTGGAAAGACCCTCATCCGGCAAGCTCAGATGGAGGCTGAGGTGGCTCAGGCTCAGGCCGAAGCGGCAGAAAAGGCCCTGGAATCGGCTAGAGCAGACCGAGCCAATGAAATAAGGGTGGCCAAGAGCCGAGCGGAGATTGAATCAAATAGACTTCGGGTGGCACTCAGTCAGCTCACGGAGGCCGAGAGTGCCATCGAGGCCCGGAACCTCCACATCGCCGAGCTGAACTAGGCCGTCCAAGCGGCTGAAGATAGGGCCAAGCGTGCCGAGGAGGAAGCGGAGCACGCCAAGGAGACAGAGAAGACGGCAGCCTCTCTGGTCGCAGAGAAGGAGGCCAGGGTTGCTGAGGTGGAGGCCACTGCCAAGGCTAGGGCTGTCGCGACCGTGGAGGAATTCAAGGCATTGGAGTACTTCACCGACGAGCTGGTCGAGGCCAATGTGGACTCCTATATCCAAGGATTCCGCGACGCTAAGGAGAAGGTGGCCCGGGTCTTGGACCTCCCACGAGCCTTGGAGATCGAACCAGATCAAGAGTTCGAGGGAGCATCTTCTGGCGACGAGCCCGTGGCCAATCCTTGATCTTATTGTAATTTTCCTTTGTTTTTTGTATCAAGTCTGACTCAGTTGGCATTTTGTAGACATTTTTCCATCAATGAAATTGTTTTTGACCAACTACCTTGTGTCGCTTTTGAACCTTTGGGTTGCTAACATGGGACCCCTAGGGGCCTCGTCGGCACCGAGGGGTAGTTTCTACTCATGTGCGAGTGACTTCAACTTAGCTATGTAGGGTCGGACCCTTGGGAGATCCAAGGAAGACTCATGCTTCTAGGGACCGATGGAACATCAGCCTTGGGACGCCGAGGAAGACTCGGGCTTCTGGGGACCGATGGAACATCGGCCTTGGGACGCCGAGGAAGACTCGGGCTTCTGGGGACCGATGGAGCATCGGCCTTCGGATGCCGAGGAAGACTCGGGCTTCTAGAGACCGATGGAACATCGGCCTTAAGACGCCGAGGAAGACTCAACTTCTGGGGACCGATGGAACATCGGCCTTGGGACGCCGAGGAAGACTCGGGCTTTTGGGAGCCTGTGGTACACCGGTCTTCAGTGCCAATGGTATATTGGACTTTCCGTGCCAAGTTGGCCTCGAGCTTTTGGGAGCCGATGGTACACCGGTCTTCAGTGCCAATGGTACATTGGACTTTCTGTGCCAAGCTAGCCTCGGGCTTTTGGGAGATGGTGGTACACTGGTCTTCAGTGCCAATGGTACATTGGACTTTCTTTGCCGAGCTGGCCTCGGGCTTTTGGGAGTCGGTAGTACATCGGTCTTCAGTGCCAATGGTACATTGGACTTTCCATGCCGACCTGGCCTCGGACTTTTGGGAGTCGATGGTACATCGGTCTTCAGTGCCAATGGTACATTGGACTTTCTGTGCCAAGCTGGCCTTGGGCTTTTGGGAGCTGGTGGTACATCGGTCTTCAGTGCCAATGGTACATTAGACTTTCAATGCCGAGCTGGCCTCGGGCTTTTGGGAGCCGATGGTACACCGGTCTTTAGTGCCAATGGTACATTGGACTTTCCGTACCGAGCTGGCCTTAGGCTTTTGGGAGCCGGTGGTACACTGGTCTTCAGTGCCAATGGTACATTGGACTTTCCGTACCGAGCTGGCCTTGGGCTTTTGGGAGCCGATGGTACATCGGTCTTCAGTGCCAATGGTACATTGGAGTTTCCGTGCCGAGCTGACCTCGGGCTTTTGGGAGCTGGTACACTGGTCTTCAGTGCCAATGGTACATTGAACTTTCTGTGCCGAGCTGGCCTTGGGCTTTTGGGAGCCGATGGTACACCGGTCTTCAGTGCCAATGGTACATTAGACTTTCCGTGCCGAGCTGGCCTTGGGCTTTTGGGAGCCAATGGTACACCAGTCTTCAGTGCCAATGGTACATTGGACTTTCAGTGTTGAACTGGCCTCGGGCTTTTGGGAGCCGGTGTACACCGGTCTTCAGTGCTAATGGTACATTGGACTTTCCATACCGAGCTGACCTCGGGCTTTTGGGAGCTGATGGTACACCGGTCTTCAGTGCTAATGGTACATTGGACTTTCTGTGCCGAGCTGGCCTGGGCTTTTGGGAGCTGGTGGTACACTGGCCTTCAGTGCCAATGGTGCATTGGACTTTTCATGCCGAGCTGGCCTCAGGCTTTTGGAAGCCGATGGTACACCAATCTTCAATGCTAATGGTACATTGGACTTTCCTTGCCGAGCTGGCCTCGGGCTTTTAGGAGCCGATGGTACATCGGTCTTCAGTGCCAATGGTACATTGGACCTTCCGTGTCGAGCCGGCCTCGGGCTTTTGGGAGCCGGTGGTACACTGGTCTTCAGTGCTAATGGTACATTGGACTTTTTGTACTGAGCTGGCCTCGAGCTTTTGGGAGCCGATGGTACACCGGTCTTCAGTGCCAATGGTACATTGGACTTTTCGTGCCGAGCTGGCCTCAGGCTTTTGGGTGCCGATGGTACACCGGTCTTCAGTGCCAATGATACATTGGACTTTCTGTGTCGAGCTGGCCTCGGGCTTTTGGTGGAAAACTGGGATACTTGAACTCACGTTGTTAATATTAAATGCATGGCAAAGGCTCAGAAGAATGCAAGCATGAAATTCAATGTAAAAAGAGAGTACACTACTGATTATACCGATGGAGGTTGTCAGCATTCCACATTCGCGGGAGTGGCTTTCCGTCCAGCCCTTCGATCTTGTACGCTCTGTGGTGGAGTGCTTCGGTGACTCGATAAGGTCCTTCCTAGTTTGGCGCTAACTTGCTTCCTTCCGTTGGTTTTGAAACCTCAGCCCGCCGAAGGACTAGGTCCCCCGGCAAAAAGGTTTTCGGGCGAATGCGAGCGTTGTAATACCTGGCTGCACGCTATCGGTAGGCTGCCATTCGGAGTCGTGCTCAGTCCCGCACTTTCTCTACCAGGTCAAGGTTGGCACGCAACTGGTTCGGGTTGTCCTCCTTGCTGTATGCCTCCACCCTAGAACTCGAAGAGCCGATTTTCACCAAAATGACGGCTTCAGATCCAAAGACAAGGCTGAAAGGAGTCTCTCCAGTGGGGGCCTGCGGCGTGGTATGGTAGGCCCACAGCACACTCAGGAGCTCCTCCACCCATCGCCCTTTGCAGTCATCCAGCTGGGCTCTTAATCCTTGGAGAATAATATGGTTGGTCACCTTGGTCGCCCCGTTGGTCTGAGGATGCCCTATGGAGGAGAACCACTTGTGGATACCTAGCTCAGTGCAGAATCCTCGGAAGGACGCGTTGTCGAACCGTCGGTCGTTATCGGTGACCAAGGTGTGCGGTAGCCCGAACTGGCATATTATAGACTTCCAGAAGAAGGACCTCACCATGCCCTCGGTGATCTTGGCGAGTGCCTCGACCTCGATCCATTTGGTGAAGTGGTTGACAGCCACCAATAGGAACTTGCACTGACTGGAGGCTGGAGGGAATGGCCCCAAGATGTCCATTCCCCACTGGATGAAGGGCCAAGGTACCGCCAGGGGGGTCAGCTGAGATGTCAACTGCCGCTGGATGTTAGCATGGCGCTGCCAGCTATCGCACTTCTTGACAAGCTCGGTTGTGTCCTCCCTCATGGTCAGCCAGTAGTACCCCTGCCGTAGGGCCTTGTATGCCAAGGCTCTACCCCCAAATGACTCCCGCAGATGCTCTCATGAATTTCTCGCAGGATGTAATCAGCTTCCATAGGGCCGATGCACTTGAGGATAGGGTATGAGAACGACCTCTGGTAGAGCTTTCCATCCATTAGCAAGAACTTTGGGGCTTGCCGCCTAAGTAGTCTTGCTTTGGTCGGGTCCTCAAGGAGGGCACCATTGGTCAAGTACCTCACATAGGCATCCATCCAAGAAGGCTCCTGCTCGACCGGCAGAGCCTCCTCCGCTGCCTCGATGTTCGGAACTTGCAGATGCTCCACGTATGTTCTTCCCAAGGTCTCGTCGGCCGAAGTGGCCAAGTAGAATAGCGCATCAGCCTGGGCATTCTTCGCCCAGGGAATGTAGCTAACACGGAAGTAAAGAAACTGGGAGGCTTGGGATTGCACCTTACTCAGGTATCGGGACATAGTCGGGTCTTTGGCCTCGTATACTCCATCACCTCCCCCTCAGGGCTTGCAAGAACGAGTCCAGCTCCACTTCCTTGAGAATTTGATGCTCCGTCCATGTGGAGGATCCAGGTCTCCTCTCCCACCTCAGTCGTGGGAGACTCCACGCACGCCTCCGGGCTTGGCTCCTTCGGACACTCTTCGGCCCAAGTGCACTCGACCAAGAAATCGGCTAACACTTGGGACTTCATGGCAGACCTCGACCGAATGGATAAGTCAAACTCTCCCAGCTTGATGGCCCACTTGCCTAGCCGACCGGAGGTGTCCGGACGGGACAAGATAGTCCGAAGAGGTTGGTCCATGATCACCACGATTGGATGAGCTTGGAAGTAGGGTCGGAAGCGCTGAGTGGAGACAACCAGAGCGAAGATGATCTTCTCAGTCCAGGAGTACCTGGTCTCGGCATCATGGAGCACTTTGCTGGTGTAGTAGACTGGCTTCTGTGCCCTGTCGGCATCCATGCGAATAAGCACGGAACTGACGGCCTTGGGGGATGCTGCAAGATATAGAAAGAGCTCCTCCTCGCCTCTTGGCTTGGACAACAGTGGATGATTGTGTTGACCCAATTATTGATTTTGATGATTAATGTTGAAAGATTATAGAAAAATTATATGATCCAATCCTTTTGATTTTGATGATTACTAAAAGCCATTGAGTTTATTAAAGGATGTAATGAATTTATGAAAATGAAGCAACAAATTTATTTTGAACAATCAATGAGAATGCTCAAGTTTAACTTTAATCAATTTTGAAAGTGACTTTAAACTCAATATTCAAACTTTCGAAAAGAAAAGTTATAATTCTTGTTTTATTCAAAAAGTTTATGGATTAGTTCATGAATCACTTCTAAAGGTTAATTCTATTGATTTCATGTCAAAAC